>MDKH01090864.1:0-19886 GCA_005239495.1 Nicotiana undulata
ATAGCTGAACCCATTGACCAATTATATGAAAAGCTTAAAGCCGCCGGTTATGTCACACCCATCTTCGCTGTCATCCCTGAGAACCCATCTCAGTGGGTCAACCCAAACAAAACTTGTGCTTACCACTCCGGCATGAAGGGACACACAATCAAGGAATGTCGTTCCTTGAAAGACAAGATACAAACCCTCATAGATAACAAGATCATTGTAGCTAAGGACCCTGCTCCTAATGTTCGCAATAATTCGCTGCCTAACCATAAGGGTGGCGCCCACATGATTGAGGTTGATGATGACTGGGATCCCGAGGGATCGATTGGGCTGATTGCAGAGGGTGATTCGAAGAAGCCTGCAATTACTCTTAATTCGATCGTGGTCCAGATGCACCCATCTGAGGAAATTGAGGTAAACATGTCAATTCCACTTGAGTTTGAATCGAGACCACCCGCCAAAGAAAAGGCCCCAGTGCCGATCGAAGTCGAGTTTGTGCGGCCACTCAAAGTTGCAATATGTCCATCTATAACATATATTCCGGCAGGAATAAGAATGACCACACCTATTCCAGTGGCAATGTCAAAAACATCACCTTTTTATTCAGACGCCATTCCATGGGACTATACCGCTGAAGCAATGAGGAAAGGTAAAGGCAAGTCTGAAGAAGCCATCGCTGCACAGGGTATGACAAGAACTGGCAGAGTTTATACCCCTGAGCATTTGGCTGAGTCTAGCAAGCAGGCCAACAATCGTCCCCCATCATTGAAACAGGTTCTGATGATCAACGGAGAAAGATACAAGCTAAGGAATACTCAATCCTCGACCAGTTGAACAAAACACCAGCTCAGATATCCACCCTCTCCCTGTTACAAAACTCTGAAACTCACAGGAGTGCTTTGCTAAGAGTGCTGAGTGAAGCATACGTACCAGACAATATCACTAGTGGAGAAATAGCCAATATGGTGGGCCAGATACTAGAGAGTCACAAGATCACTTTCCATGAAGATGAGCTACCGCCCGAGGGGCTAGGACATAATAGAGCGCTACACATCATGGTACAATGTGAGGATCATTTCATCACAAGGATCCTAATTGATGGGGGTTCCAGCCTCAGCATATGCCCGCTGGTCACGCTCAAGAGATTGAGCAAGAGTCTACATGAGATAAAGTAAGGAGAGATCAACGTAAAGGCCTTCGACGATTCTCAAAGGTCCACCACGGGAGAAATTACCTTATGCTTACATATGGGACCAACTTGGTTCGATGTAGATTTCCAAGTGATAGATGTGCCTGCATCTTACAACTTACTATTGGGATGACCTTGGATCCACGCAGCTGGGGCCGTGGCATCCACCCTACATCAAGCTGTGAAGTTTGAATGGAACCATCAAGAGGTAATCATTCATGGCGACGGTAGCAACCATATCTACGATCGCCAGACCTTTTCGGTCATCGATGGAATGAGGAAGTTGGGCGGAGAAATCTATCATAACATAGATCGTGTTAAAGCTATTGACAAAGACAAGTGGTGGGGCAGTAAGACCGAAAGCATATTGAACTGGAAAGGGTACGAGCCAGGTAAAGGGCTCGGTAAGCATCTTCAAGGGATAAAAAGGCCAATAATACTCAAGAAGCACTGTACCACTTTTGGTCTAGGGTACGAGTACACTTGGGAGGAGTTCAGGGACTGGTCGCCACCATGGCGCGGCCCCTACTACATTGGAGCATCCAATACCCCGCATAGAGCAGACTTTCCAGCCGGCTGACATCATATATGGTATAGACGAAGAAGAAGCACTAGCGGCAATAAGGGATTTATTTCTGGATGATGAGGATATGGACCGCTGTGTCATTTTGAAGAGGAGGGGGAGGAAGGCCCTTCCATACAAGTCGTGAGAAAGGGATCACATCTCAACAATTGGTCCGTCAGGATAACCAAAGCCCGTCGAGCCTCGGGGTAGGAAGGCTAACAAAACAAACATTATTTACAATTTATTTATTTAAAGCATTTCCTTCCTTTTCGCATTTTTAATTTCTGCAAGAAAAAGCTCTTATGTTCAAACAATTACTCAATTTATCAAAGCGTTTCCAATTTATTTATAAATCTTACATTTACTTATATTTACTTGCTACTGTTTCCCTCCCCATTACTTTATTTACACAGCATTACTATTACTTATCTTGATGAACCGACGACTGTGACCTGCAGCGAGGCAACGCAACAAATGGATTCCGAGTCAGACGAGGATGATATACCTGAGGATATTATTAAAGAAGTCGAGAATTTTGAGAATAGACCTAAGTCTAACTTGGACGAGACTGAGGTCGTCAGCTTGGGAAATGCATAGAACGTCAAAGAAACACGCATCAACATTCATCTATCGCCGTCAGAAAAGGAGGAATATACGGAATTTTTAAGGGAGTATGAGGACATATTTGCCTGGTCATATGATGACATGACTGGCCTCAGTACATCTATTGTGGCCCATAAACTGCCAACCAAACCAACATGCCAACCAGTGAAGCAAAAGCTCAGGAAGTTCAAACTAGACATGAGCCTGAAAATCAAAGAAGAGGTCACTAAGCAGATCAACGCCGGGGTTATCCGAGTGGTCGAATATCCTACATGGTTAGCCAACATTGTACCTGTACCAAAGAAAGACGGGAAGGTCATAGTCTGCGTCGACTACCGGGATCTCAACCGGGCCAGTCCGAAAGACGACTTCCCCATGCCGAACATACACATCTTAATTGACAACTATGCCAAGCACGAGCTGCAGTCCTTTGTAGATTGTTTCGCTGGTTACCATCAGATTTGGATGGACGAGGAAGATGCTGAGAAAATGGCATTCAGTACTCCATGGGGAGTGTATTGCTACAAAATGATACCATTCGGTCTGAAGAATGCAGGGGCCACTTACATGAGAGTCATGACTACTATATTCCATGATATGATTCACAAGGAAATCGAGGTATATGTGGACGACGTCATCATCAAATCAAAGAAATCTGCTGATCACATGGAAGATTTGAGAAAGTTCTTCAACAGGTTAAGGAAATACAATCTGAAACTTAACCCTGCAAAGTGTGCATTCGGGGTCCCCGTTGGCAAGCTGCTAGGGTTCATCGTCAGTCGTTGAGGAATAGAGCTAGATCCATCAAAGGTCAAAGCCATTCAAGAATTGCCACCACCGAAGAACAAAAGGGATGTTATGAGCTTTCTAGGAAGGCTCAATTATATCAACCGGTTCATAGCCCAGTCTACCGTCATTTGTGAACCGATTTTCAAAATGCTGAGAAAGGATGCTGCCACCAAATGGACTGAGGATTGTCAAAAAGCCTTCGACAGAATCAAGGAGTACCTCTCAACACCACCAGTCTTGGTACCCCCAGATCTGGGTAAACCCCTATTACTCTACCTGGCCGTATTAGATGGAGCTTTCGGTTGCGTTCTCGGGCAACATGATGAAACAGGGAGGAAAGAGCAAGCAATTTATTACCTCAGCAAGAAGTTTACTCCGTATGAGTCCCGATATTCTCTATTAGAGCGCACTTGTTGTGCTTTGACCTGGGTCGCACAGAAGCTGAGGCATTATTTCTGTGCCTACACAACGTACCTCATATCAAGGATGGACCCGCTCAAGTACATCTTTCAGAAACCTATGCCTACTGGCAAGTTGGCTAAATGGCAGATCCTGTTAAGTGAGTTCGACATCATTTACGTAACTCAGAAGGCAGTCAAGAGGCAAGCATTAGCCGATCATCTTGCTGATAATCCTGTGGACGCAGAATACGAACCTTTGAAAACATATTTTCCCGATGAGGAAGTATCATTCGTAGGAGAGGAAATTGCAGAATCCTACGACGGTTGGAGGATGTTCTTTGATGGGGCCGCAAACTTCAAAGGCGTGGGTATTGGAGCAGTCTTGATTTCAGAAACTGGTCAGTATTACCCGGTATCCGCCAAACTCAGATTCCCCTGCACCAACAATATGGTTGAATATGAGGCCTGCATCCTGGGGCTCAATTTGGCCATCGACATGAATATTCAGGAATTATTAGTGATCGGTGATTCCGACTTATTGATACACCAAGTCCAAGGGGAATGGGCGATCAAGAATTCCAAGATACTTCTATACCTACATCGTGTGCAGAAATTGAGAAGGAGGTTCACGAAGATTAAATTCCGGCACGTCCCCAGAATCCAGAATGAGTTCACCGACGCACTGGCCACCTTGTCATCCATGATCCAGCATCCAGACAAGAACTTCATTGATCCTATCCCAGTAGGGATTCACACTCAACCGGCTTACTGTGCCCACGTTGAAGAAAAAGCAGATGGAAAGCCTTGGTTTCATGACATTAAGGAGTACTTGGCAGAGGGAGAGTACCCAGAACTTGCAAACGCCATTCAAAAGCGCACTCTTCGAAGGTTATCAAACAACTTCTTTCACAACGGAGGAATCCTATATAAGAGGACTCCCGATCCGGGTTTATTAAGATGTGTCAAGGCAAAGGAAGCGACGAAGCTGTTGGAGGAAATACATGCTGGTACATGCGGTCCTCATATGAACGAGTTTGTTCTAGCAAAAATGATACTTCGGGCTGGTTATTTCTGGATGACCATGGAAATAGATTGCATCCAGTATGTCCGCAAATGCCACAGATGTCATATACATGAGGATATGATAAAGGTACCTCCCAGTGAGCTTAATGCAACAAGTTCATCCTGGCCGTTCGCCGCTTGGGGCATGGATTTCATTGGACCAATCGAGCCTGCAGCCTCCAATGGACACAAGTTCATTATGGTTGCCATTGACTATTTCACCAAATGGGTCGAAGCAGCATCTTACAAAGCAGTTACTAAGAAAGTGGTAGCCGACTTTGTCCGCGACCGCATTGTTTGTTGGTTTGGAGTTTCAGAGTCAATCATCACCGATAATGGTTCCAATATCAACAGTGATTTGATGAGAGTAATGTGTGAAACCTTCAAGATCAAGCACAAGAATTCTACAACATACAGACCTCAAATGAACAGAGCCGTTGAGGCTACCAACAAGAACATCAAGAAGATACTAAGAAAGATTATAGAAAAGCACAAGCAGTGGCATGAGAAATTATCATTTGCTCTGTTGGGATATCGCACCACGGTTCGCACATCAACCGGGGCAACTCCTTACATGTTGGTACACGGTACAGAAGTCATCATTCCTGCTGAAGTTGAAATTCCCTCTTTAAGAATCATACAAGAAGCCAAGCTCAGCGACGCCGAATGGGTAAGAAGACGCTATGAGCAATTGTCCCTCATAGACGGAAAAAGAATGAACGCGGTTTGTCATGGTCAGCTATATCAGAACCGAATGACCAGAGCCTTCAACAAGAAAGTCAAACCAAGACGATTCACACCGGGGCAGCTGGTGTTAAAGAAAATCTTTCCTCATCAAGACGAAGCAAAAGGGAAATTCTCTCCCAATTGGAAAGGCCCGTACATGGTTCACCGAGTGCTAACAAGAGGAGCACTCATACTGGCAGAAATGGATGGAGAAATTTGTCCTAAACCAATCAATTCAGACGCAGTCAAGCGCTACTGTGTGTAATCATTATGCTTCTATCAATGCGGTAATTGAACTACGCCTGACCTGATTCCCGTTTAAGAGGGGATACGTAGGCAACCCTATGGGTTCAGTCATATTTTAATAAAATTTTCATTTCCCCACGAATGGAAACTGGGGCAGAATTTTGAGGAGGGACCTCAAAATTCCGAAGCAAGTTCAGCCAAGCACCGCACCAGTAACAGCCAGAAGCCTTCACTCATCAAACTAGGGGCAAATGTTGAGGAGGACCCTCAAACCTCCGCAGCAAGAGAGGTTGCAATGTCTTGAACCACGTCATGGTCGTTGGTTCGTCCAAAGAAAACTATTCTTTCTATATGTTATATCATATTTTATAAAATCATGCATATTTATTTCTCAAAAAACAATTTGTTTTAGCAACGCTACCCCTGTGGTACAAACAAAGTCATCATCATCAAGAAGATAGACCTATCCGATCCAGCAGGGATACGAACTAACCCTTCCCTCTACAGAACTCACGATTTTTCTTTGGATACAAGCACAAATACGACGAAAGCCCAAGACATCCCATTACCCCCACAAGACGCATGTTTCTCAAGGATGCACTCTCGAATTCATTGCAAATGCCAACGCTTACTACTATCATCATTGCAAATGATACTTCATTCACAACAGTCGTATCATCGCACTTTATCATTAGCTAAGAACTCTTACTATCACTTTATTTTCTGCATTGCATGAGGCTGCCTTTCTGCCTCTCAAGACTAAGCTCTGTCTCCATCTTGCATGAGGTTGAGCTCTACCTCCCTCTGCATTCGCATCTGCATAAGGCTATCAATCTGCCTTCCGAGGTTAAGCTCTACCTCCATCTGCATTTGCATCTTTGCATAAGGCTACTTTTCTGCCTTTCGAGACTTGTCTCCATCTTGCATGAGGTTAAGATCTACCTCCATCTGCATTCACACTGCATAAGGCTACCTTTCTGCCTTCCGAGACTAAGCATTGTCTCTCTGCATTTTTCTCACACTGCATAAGGCTACCTTTCTGCCTTCCGAGACTAAGCATTGTCTCTCTGCATTTTTCTGACAATGCATAAGGCTAACTTTCTGCCTTCCGAGACTAAGCGATGTCTCTCTCTGCATTCGCATTTGCGTAAGGCTAACTTTCTGCCTTCCAGGTTTAAGCTCTACCTCCATCTGCATTTACTTCTTGCATAAGGCTATTATTCCGCCTTCCGAGGTTCTACACTACCTCTCTCCGCATCTTATTGCACTACACTAAGCTCCTTTCTACCTTTTCAAAGCAGTCACCTTTCATTACGTTATTTATTTACGCTTTCTTTCGGGCTAAGCTTTGCCCACTTTCTTTTCGCAAATTGCAAGACTAAGCTCTGTCTTGCCAACATCATACTACTACATTCTTCATGGGCTGAAATATCGCCAACTTGTCCAAAGGCGTCATCGTTCGGAGGCACCATCCGCATGGCCCGAGAACATCATTTCACATCCTGCGGATCTCTTATATTCAACTTGCATATCATTATTCAAAGGCACCATCCTCATGGCCCGAGAAAATCATTTCATAGCCTGCGAATCCCGCACCAAGCGATTCATGGCCCAGGACATCATGGGCTAAGGACATCATCTTAATGGTCCAAAGACATCATTCATAGTCCGACGGGAACTTGCATCATGTTTATATTATGCACAATATGCGTTTGTTCTCTATCTGCAGGTAACTCGGCCGGAATAGCCAACCAGACAGGAGCAGACCGCTCCAGTTCTCCAATACAACACCGTAAGACCTTCATACTCTTACCCCACCATGCACCTTGCGTCCGTTCTTATGAAACATCATCGGTATATTTCGCCGATGATTCCGGAACAAAATGCGGCCTGATTCCTGTAAAACCAGGGATATGTAGGCAGCTCAGAAACCAGGGTGCGGCCAAATTCTATCCCACAATTTCGTCTCGGTCAAAATTGGCCATCATATCTTTACCCGACAAATATTTCATCCTTCCCGGGTAAAGAGGGGCAGCTGTTGATACCCAATGTTTCCCCAAATTATTTTCAAACCGGTATATAAGCTTTCAAAATCACTCTTTACAATAATGAGTATTTTCCCTAATTTTTCATATTTTTATCTAAATTATTTCCCTATTTATTCAATATTTTATATTTAAATAATTCATAAATTGTGCCCCAAATAACCTCAAAACATTTTCCAATTTAATATGTCATTTATTTGTCACTTTTTATTTATTAAAATTCAATTATTTCATAAATTAACTAATTGAGTACTATTTAATGGCAATTACAATTGTTTTGCAGTTATAGCCTAATTAGTCATTTTATACCTTTAAAAATCTGAACTCATGTGTTTTATATTTTTAATATTGTCTAATTACTGTAATTATACTTATTTTTAACTTAATTTCATTTTATACAATTATTAGCTGTTGCAATTAATTAATTATCCTATTAAATTGGGTATTTCACAACTAGCCTCTTCCTATTTAACATTTAGCCACATTTAGCTAGCCCAATTACCCAACCCATTGACCCAACTAACGATCCAGCCCAACCTTTTCTTTACCCGGCCCAATCCCCACTCAATCTGAGCCGTTGATCAAACGAGATCAACGACCTACATAATTAGTTACCATAATTAAACTAACCTAACCCCCTCCCCCGTCTCTCATTTTCCCAAGACCCACTCTCTCTCTCTTCTCGACCCCTCTGCTCCCTCATCTCTCTAGAATCTTCTGGCTATTTCTCTTCTCCGATGGTTTCACCTTCATCTCCGGCCACCTCCAGTCTCACCCCTTCAACCACCGGCCACCATGAAGCTACGTTTCTCCGGTCACTTCGTCTCTAAGACCCTTTAAAGCTTCAACCAAGCCAGAACGCCCATCGAGGCTCCTGCCTGGACGTTTACGGCCTTCTCCGACGAGGTTCAACCCGGTGATGTTCCAGCTACCACCATCTCTGAGTATTACAACAGGTTTTCCGATTATCTATGGGTTCTATCTCTGAAACCCTAGTTCTGACCTTTCAACTTCTTCTAAGATCTGCAACAGATCTATGTTTATCTCGATGATTTTCGCCTACTTTTCTTAAAAACCTAATACTTTTCAAAAGATGTTTGCTTTCAAGAACTAGGGTTCTTAGAACCCCTTTTCTAAGCGGTTTAATTCCGGATTTCTCAGTATTATCTTATGATTCTCCTTGCGTTAGCCTGTTTATTCAAGCTCTTTACTTTGTTGTTTGATTTTTTGCTAAAACCCTAAATCTGTAGTCGTAACCCTAGTTTCTGACTTGATTTCGATATATATGTTTACTTGCTCCATTTGTTTGCTGTGTTCTCATGAGTATGCTTCGATTGATTCTGATTTTTGATGTTATACTAGGGTTCCGATTCGATTTTGCTTGCTTATACTCTGCTTATATGTTCGTTCATGGAATGTGTCCTTTAATATCAGTATTGTTAACACGTGAATCCCTAATTTCCTGTGATTGATTTCCTCTGATTGATTCCTTGTGATATTCTTTACACTACTGATTATTTCTCTTGCTTATTTTACAACTGATTGTACCGTTTGGCTATTACCTTAATTGAACCTTCCTGTACCTTCCCCCAATTCCCTACTATGTGCTTGTTATTCTTTCCTTATTTACCTATTTTTGACCGTGTGAAGTGACTCCTTAACTAAAGGGGTCTTTTGATCCTTACTCTTTATTAAGTTATTATTACCAAATTACATGGATCTTTTCCTTATTTGTCCTGTATTGATTATTCCTGCCCTATATGTTACTGATTCTCAATATTTTGCGAATAAAAACTTGCCTTATTTCTTGACTAATTGATTTCAAAGTCCTTTAATTACTACTGGACTTGATTCTTACCTTATTTCACTACTGCTTTGAAAACTATAAATACTCTTACTCTTTCATTAAACTGAGAGGTCGAAGACTGCTCAATTCTCTCTATACTACTCTCTTGTGTTATTCTTCTCTTGGCTCTCTCTCTTGTCTCTATTGTTACTCTTTGCTGCCTACTATTAGCCTGCTGCTAAGCCAAGGCTAATACTGTGTTATTTGCTACTCTCTTCTACTTCTCTTTACTTGCATCACTGGTATGTCCTAGTTAATATTACTGTACTCTAAACAACATGCTTCAATTTTGTTTAAGGTTCTTACTGTTTCTTTTGTGCTTCTATTTGTGGTGCTATTGCTTACCCTGCAACTAGCATTCCTAAATCCTTTTATGATCTCTCTTCTTCTTCTAGTTAACTTAACTCCTGTTCTGCTTCCCTGTAGTTCATTATGCCCTGTGTATGTAACTACCTGTTCTATCTAGCATCCCTTATGTGTTTCCTGCAACAACTGTGTGATGCTTGGTATCTTTATGTGATGAATTTGTTACTGTAATCCCCAATTGGTTATGCTGCCCTATTATTTGTCCCCTGAATCCCTTTCTCACTGTTTGTGTTTGTTTGCTTGGAACTCTACTGAGTTATGACTAGTTGATGTTACTTCTTATTTCAAAACTATTTCTTCTGTTAGTCTATAAGTGATTTCAAAATTCTCTCTCTTAACCTCTTTTAGCACTTCACACAATTCCTAGACCTTTAGGTTCCACCCCCCTCAGTGTGTGCATCGCTTAGGGACCATGAGTTCCCTATGAACCTTGAGACACTGAGGTGGGTTACTTTACACTGCACTTGTTTAACCATGGGCATTTGCTGGGTGCTGGTATTGGCCAGGGCCCTCACCAAGGCCTTTGGAAGCTTTGCCGCACCCAGGTTGATGTAAGGCTGTGAAATTGAAAGGGGTGAGTCTGGAAGATTGGGCCTGATTGAAGGCTCCCTATAGAATAACTTCTTATTTTCCTTTTTCATTATTGTAATTCATTTATTATGGTCTGTAATAATTTGTAAACGAATGATTGGGGCTGGATAGTGAATATGGGGGTTATGCATGCCTGGCTTAGGTAATGGGTAGAAAATATGCCTATAGGACTTTATTTGTGCATTAGATAACTTGTATAGGACATGCATTTCACATATTAGAAATCCTGTCTTAGGTCCTTCACTTTCAGCATGTTATCACATTCATCTCCTAATTTTGATCAGTTAATAACAAGCAATATCGACTGCATAAGGTCATCGCTGCATTTGCATCCGAGAAACCATGTTTTAGGAATCTCTATGTGCATTAGATATCCTATTGTTTAGGATCTTATATTTCTCTGAGTCGCAATCATAAAACGCCTAATTCGCATGCTTAATTTAATATGGTTAAACTATCTGCAAAATTTTGCCAACGTATATCCCTTAAAATCAGAGTTAAATATGCATGTTCACCCTTTGATATAAGTAGGCAATATAGGCGACGCCTAGGCAAACTTTAGGCCTAATGCGTATTGAGATTAATTAACTGGGTTTAGAACATCTCAGTCTTTTTAAAATTTTTACTTCTTGATGCTTGCCTTCTTATTTTACCTCATTGAAGTCATTTTGCTCTGCTCTATTTTTAAAAACAGTCTTGAAATGTGGTATTTGCTTCCCCTAGAGCTCTCTGATTTTTGTACTATTATGTTTTAAATTACTAGGTTTTCAAAGACATTCTCCCTGCTCAAAATCGTGCCACTTCGAATCTTTACTCTGAACACTTCAAAGCTACTGTAGTCTTGATACTATTTTTCAATCCTTTACTGCAATTACCTATAACTACTATTATATGTTAAGCTACTGTATTCTGGTCACTTATCACTATTTTACCTCAAAAAAACAGACTTCAATGATTTTCTGCTATGATTTTCCTGAAAGCTTTAAATCACTGTACTTCTAAGTTTTTACCATTACCTTTAACTGTTATATTTCTAAAAGTCAGCTATTTTGAATCATTTAACCTCAATTAAATCCTCTACCTTCATTAAGTTTTTCAAATCAGATTCTTCTTGCGATTTACTGTTTTACTCAAAATTCCTGTTTTAAACTCCTGTCATTGAGACTTTAAGTGTGTTTGAGACGTGCCAATTATATGTCTACCTGTGGAGGGATCTATGAGCCTTTATTTGTCCCTATGTGTTCCTTCATATCTGAAGTCCTACTTGTTATGCATGTCGCCTAGTATTTTATCCTTTAAGCCTAGGGGTCCAGCCTAGCACTCACATTGTAGGATTAGTAGTCCTAAAAACCCTCCAGGACTCATAGGATGGGACGGGAAATGGCACGCAATAAGCACTCGTGACCAACACGCGTGTTTTAAATAACCTTCCGGGGAGGGAAGGGTATAATACGGATATGATGACCGGTGCGCTAATACCACGTGTAGCCGCCTCCTCGAGGTGTGACATACCGGGTATTGCATTGAAGTGATCTGTATTACTTTAAACCTAGGATAATTCTTTTCCAATGATATTCCAAAACCTTTAAAGATTTTCATATTTGTTTAAAATCCCCTCTTACGTGAACCTTATTTGTTACTTGCTCACCGTCCAATTTCACAAAACTTATTGGCTGGGACCCACAATTGTGGATCCTGAGGGGTGCCTAATACCTTCCCCTTGGGATAATTTCAAGCCCTTACCCAATCTCTGGTAGCGCGAACTAGTTCATGAGTTATCAACTCTAGGTGCCCTAACGCACCATAAAAATCGTTAAGTGGCGACTCTTCCTTAAACCTCCTCCTTTAAGGAGTTGTCCAGAATGTCATCAACCCGATCTCTCCGTACCTAACCCGTGCGATAGAAAAAAGGGGGCACGACAGTCTTTGCAATGGAGAAATTTCTTCCTTATCTTATGGGTGACAAGGTCATAGTTCACACCGACCATGGGACACTCCGGTATCTCATGACGAAATAGGACTCCAAGGCGAGACTCATGCGGTGGGTGTTGTTGCTTCAAGAGTTCGACTTGGAGATAATTGATAGAAAAGGAAGTGAAAACCAATTTTCCGACCATCCCTCACGATTGGAGAAGCAAGGTCGACCTAGTGATGAGCTTGAAATTGATGATAGCTTCCCGGATGAACAACTTCTTTCTGTGTCAATGCAAGAAATTCCATGGTTCGGGGACATTGCCAACTATATTGTCACTGGTGTTGTTCCTCTTGAGCTCTTTTCCAACCAAAGGAAGAAACTTAGGGGGGATAGCATGGATTTTTGTTGGGATGAACCGTAATTATTCAAGATTTGCAATGACGGTGTCATCCAGCGATGTGTGCCCGAAGAGGAGCAAAGGTCGATTCTGGAGTCATGCCACTCCTCACCTTATGGTGGTCATCATGGAGGGGCAACGATCGCTTCAAAGTTATTAAGTTGTAGTTTCTTTTGTCCTACATTGTACAAAGATTCTAGTGTCTTAGTCAAGAGATATGACGAATGTCAAAGAGCAGGGGGAATTTCGAAGAAAGATGAGATGCCTCTCAATACCATTCTCGAAGTGGATATTTTTGATGTATGGGGTATCGATTTTATGGGCCCGTTTGTTAGCTCTTGTAGGAACACATGCATTCTCGTGGCAGTTGACTATGTTTCTAAATGGGTTGAAGCCGTGGCTCTACCCAACAATGAGGCCCGGAGTGTTATTGCATTTCTCAAGAAGAGCATTTTTACAAGGTTTGACACGCCTCGTGCAATCATTAGTGATGGGGGGTCGCATTTCTATAATAGAGCTTTTGACACTTTGCTTGCAAAGTATGGTTTCAATCACAAAGTTTCCACTCCTTATCATCCCCAAGCGAGTGGCCAAGTGAAGTCTCAAACAGGGAAATAAAGAGTATATTGTCGAAGACGGTCAATTCTAATAGGACCGATTGGTCAAAGAAGTTGGATGACGCTTTATGGGCTTATAGGACTTCCTACAAGACCCCGATCGGTATGTCTCCGTACCGGTTGGTGTTTGGAAAAGCTTGCCATCTACCGGTGGAGTTAGAGTACAAGGCCATGTGGGCTTTGAGAAAGTTGAACCTTGAATGGGATGTGGCAACCAATCTTCGTGTGGAGCAGCTTAATGAACTTGATGAATTCAGATTCCATACCTACTCCAGTTCGTTCTTGTACAAGGACAAGATGAAGTACCTTCATGATAAATATGCTCGTGGCAAGGAGTTCAAAGTAGATGATTTGGTTCTCTTGTTCAACTCTCGGTTACGTTTATTTCCGGGAAAGATTAAGTCGAAATGGAGTGGACCTTTTGAAGTTGTGTTTGTGACTCCGTTTGGTGCACTTGATCTAAAGAACAAAAGTGGGGAGATTTTCAGAGTTAATGGGCACAGGGTCAAGCACTACCTGGGCAAGATTGATGACAGCCACGTGGTGGCACTTCTCCATCTTAAGTGAATTGAGGGTAACATGCGTCGTGCCGCGACGTTAAATCAGGCGCTTCTTGGGAGGCAACCCATGTGTTTTTCTTTTTGTTCTTGTTTTTCTTTGATTTTCATGGTAGTATGGGAATTGTTTTTGGACTAACTGGTTGTGGGATGTTGTAGGATTATTTTGATGCAGTGCATAGGACTAAGTTGAAAAAAAATGACTCTTTGAAGTTTGCTTTGCGGCCGCACTGCGATTTTGTGCATTCCGCAAAGGCATTTATCAAGAAAGGAGCTCTCTGAAGTTGCCACTGCGGTCGCACTGCCTTTTTGTGCGGTCCGCGGTGGACCACTGCGGGCCGCACTTCATTTTGTGCAGTTCGCAGTGGACATCTGCCCAGCTTCCCAGAAAGGTTAAGTACCGCGGACCGCGGTCATTTTGTGCGGTCCGCGGTGGGGTAAGTCACGTGGGTCTCAGGACAATTTCTATAAATAGGGCTTGAGGCCCTCATTTTACACTTTTCGCTCCTTCATATCTCAATAGTAAAAAGTGCATTGTTCATCATCCCTAGTTCATTCAACTGTTCACCTCTCATTCACTACACTTCATCCTACATCTAGTAAGTTAATTTTTGTCTCCTTAACTTCTTAATTTTGTTATTTTCTTCATTAATCAGTAGTTTTTCTTCTTCTTTTTTCTCCTTTTCTTCAATATTCCCTTAATAATGTGTAGGGTTTGTTTCACAATGCTTAAATTAGGCCTAATTTAGTTAAATACACTGATTAAACACCTAGGGTATCAATAACATGTGAATTTAGACTTGAATTAAAATGAAAAAGTGAAATCCTAGGTTGGGATTATGTGCGGTCCGCGGTGCTTTTGTGCAAACCGCGGTGCTTGATTTACATAAAAAGATTCAGTTGAGGACCGCGGACCGTGTTGCAATTTGTGCAGTCTGCGGTACCTTTATGTGGACCGCAATGCATTTTGTGCGGTCCGCGATGACCATCTTCAGAGAGTGGGTATTCTGAGCCCCACCTCAGTGCGGACTGCAGTGCATTTTGTGCGGTCCGCGGTGACCTTTTTCAGAGAGTGGGTAGTCTGATCCCCACCTCAATGTGGACCGCGGTACATTTTGTGCGGTCCGCGGTGCATTCTGTACGGCCGCACTCTATTTTGTGCGGTCTGCAGTCTGAAACTTCTGCAACTCCAACTCCAATTATCTGCTACCTTTTTTTTCACTAATACATACATTGCTTGGGTACTAAAAAACTTTAAATGAATTCAACTTGCAGATTATGGTTCAATCAAGAGATGGTGGTCGAAACAAAGCGAAAGGGGAGAGTCCTCCCGGGGGAGAGGCAAAGGGATGATAAAACTAACCCCCCAAGTCTGACAAGCCATAAAAGCCACCAGAAAAACAATCAAAGCCCTAGATAGAGTTGCTTCCCATTCGGGAAGTGAGTATGCACCCTACGGGGAGGCATCTGATTCAGGATCAGTGCCGGAGTTTGTCCCCGACTTTCCAGAGAGATTCAGACTGAGAGATTCACCTACGGGATCTCCTCCTGCCCAAGCATCAGCACATTCTGAGTCGTCTGAGGGCTCAGTTGCAAGGAGTGCCCATGAATACTCCACCTCACCCACATCCTCATTATCTGGTGAGCACTCCGAAGAAGAAGAAGCTAGGGGTGAACCCCAAGTAGGGGGAATTGAGAGAACAAGAAATCCTGAAACATGGCAAGATCGGTTTGTGAGTGAAGGCCTTTCATAAATTCCGGGAATGGTGGCCTTAGAAGAAATTTATCTTGGAGCGAAAGTTCATCAAAAGAGATATTCTACCAGACAACCCCAATGTTCTAAAACAGTTCACAGAAAGAAAAGACTGGGACTACTTCAATTGCCGGGTGGTGGAGGCAAATGAGCACCTAGTCAAGGAGTTTTACACTAATGTTGCTTATGTTAAACAGGACTCCAAAGCGACTAAGGTGCGGAATCTGACAGTGCTTTTTGATGGGAATGCAATAAATGGGTACCTTGACTTCGATGATGAGGATGAGACGGACTACTTTGAGAAGTTGAACTTGGGGGATGATGAGCGTCCATGGCTAGATGAACATTTGGCAATCCCGGGTACCACCCTAGACTGGTTGCAAGCAGGGAAGCAGATTCTGAGGAGAACATTGAACTTTGAAGCTAAAGGTTGGGAGACATTCGTGTGCAACAGGCTAGACCCCACCTTTCACGAAAACTCTCTTCCTCTCAATCGTGTTGTGCTGGTGGCCTCAATCATGGCAGGGTACCCGATTAACATCGGGAATATGATATAACAGGTAATCAGTCGGGCGGTGAATGAAGGCGGCAGATCCTACCCTTTCCCCAACTTCTTGACTATGTACTTTAGGACCAAAAGGTAGAGGGGAGGAAGTTTGATATGAAGGTGAAGCCAAGGGCCCCATTCTCCTGGTACAGCCTACAGGGTGATGACAACCCCAAGAGCAAGAACTTCAAAGGAAAATCTACTGTTTCCACTGGCCAGTCTGAAGAGCCAGTAGTTATAGTGACATCTACCCAACCTACCTCAGCCACCCCAGACACTTCCCCAGGCCCCTCCACTTCAGCAGCCCTATCCATTCCTTCAACTGTTGCATACCCTCTAACTGCCCACCGACTGAGCCAGACCCTATCCAGTATCAACAACTGGATGCAGGCAGCTACTTCTAAGTTGTCTGTCCTTTCTACGACGGTGGCAGCCCAAGATGCACCTCCTCCGCCATTGGCCCCACAGTCCGTGGAGGACACTATCAAGGAGCTTTTGGGCAACCAGAAGAAGATCCTTGAGAACCAAAAGTTGATTCTGGACGTTGTTATCAATCATGTAAAGGCACTGAAAGATCTTGAGGACAATGCTAGATCTCATTTGAGGGGGTAGCCCTAATTGGATTTGGATGACTATATATATTTGATACGATTTTTATTATGTTTTCTTCTCTTTTGCTTTTGGTATGTACATAACTTTACAATTCTAGTACTTTTCGTATTTCGTACATTTGGTATTATATAAAGTTATCTGATGTATATATTCATTCCCCCGTATGTATATTCGATTAAATCCCCTCTTGTATATATTCATTCTACATTCCGCATTTTACTTTTCGCATTTTTCCTTTTCATAGCTTCTTATTTTGTTTTCGTAGCTTCTTGTTTTAAATTTTTGCGTGCAATAAGCCTTTGGTTTTCTTAATGCCATGGTTCATTCCAAAGGTGGAATTTGTGTGAACTGGGTGGCTCATCCCGAGGATGGATGGTGTGACAACCTTCTTAAGGGTTTGAGTCTGTTTTTCTTTTTGCTTTTTGTGTAAATAGTGAGTAATGGTGCCTCAAACAAAGCTTCACTTGTGCCTAACACATTTGCCTTTGATCCTATGGTAAAAAATAAATTGTTGTGTTTAGGATGGTAAAAGTTGTGACCTTGAGACTCTTGTGTTGACCGATAATCATCAAGTAATTTTTCGGTACCATTGTGTTGATCAACTCTTAGCTAAGGTCGTTGTGGGCCCCCAACTCTGTTTCTTTGGCAATCTCATAGCTTGAGTGGTGAGAATTTGAATTGCAAGTCCAAGTCCTGTGCCATTAGTCTAGAACTTGCCCTGAATGTTTGTCTAGGCAAAATCCTAAGTGTAGTTTGACTCGAGATGTGATTATAGGCTCTCCTTGATCCGAACAATGACTTGAACATTTCCATAGCCTGCCAATGACAATTTCCCTACTCAACCTTTTTGAGCCTTAGACCTTTTTCTTTCATAAACCATGATACAAGCCTCTACCCGTTTTGACCCTCTCTTGGCACCCTTTCTTTCCTTAGCACAATGCAGAAGAGTAAGCTTGGGGGAGAGACGAGGAATGCAACAAAATGAAAAAATAGGTACAAAAGTGAAGAAAAGGAAAGGGCAATGAAAAAGAAAGAAAAATAAAAAATTCAAAAAGAATGAACAATTTAGAAGAAATAAAGGGAATCAATGAAAGAAAAGAGATTAAAGGTGTGGAATGCTTAGAAAGGAGAAAAATGTTGAAATGAAGAAGAGGGAGTGACACTATGTCTCTCTAACCCCTCAGAAGGAGCTTAATGACTCAAAACGTCAAGCGAATGTGCGCAAAAATGAAAACAAATGAAGTGCTTAAGGGAAGATGGAACCCACCTAGACCAAATATTTCCTACCTTGAACCAAAAGCCTTCACCATTTCTCCACAAAAGTCCTATATGATCTTGAGTTGAATGAAGCTTACATTAGTGGCGACTCACATAAGGGGCAAGCCTATGATACTTAGAGCCGGACTTGAGACCTTTCCTTGCGAGAGATGAGTGTGCTTTCATTGACCTCGTTCTGAGTGCTACAGTCTAAAAAGTGAGATTTGCTTAGGGAGAGTTGAGGAATATGAGTCTGGGTTCCATAATGACCAAAGCAGTAGTAAGAGTTTATTTGATGAGTCGAGTCAACCCTTGATGCTCTTGTGTCGCACTGAAATCCATTGTGTTAAAAGGTCAAATGTTGTTAATGATTCATTGGTAGTGAGGGCAATTGTTAGTCCCAATTGATGCTAGAAGAGGTTACCTTAGGACAACTGAATTTTCTTGGACTTACTCTAAAAGGGGTGGGGGCTTATTTTGTTTGCTTGAGGACAAACAAAAGCTTAAGTTTGGGGTAATTGATAACTAGGGATTATACCTTATTTTTCACTCCTTCTTCCTTAAGTTTTGGTTAAAATTGTATACAAAATAGTCCCAAAGGCTTACTTGTTGTACTTGTATGCAGGGTTTAGTTAAAAAGGGTGACAAATAGTCAAAACCTGCTAAAAAGGAGTGAAACATGCACAAGTACCAAGAATAAGCACAAGCTCAGTTCAACAGACCAGTGCGGTTCTCAATCCATTTTGTGCGGTCCGCACTAAAGAGATTCAGAGAGAAAATTTTGAAGGCTAAACCAGTGCGGTCCGCACTCCATTTTGTGCAGTTCGCACTGAAGAGATTCAGAGAGCATATTTCGAGGCTAAACCAGTGCGGTCCGCAATCCATTTTGTGCGGTCCTCACTGAGCAGATTCTGAGATGTGAAAATTTGGGAAGCTGAAGCAGTGCGGACCGTATTAAGGAGTTTCAGAGAGTTGACTTTGAAGGCCTGAAGACCAACGCGGACCACACTCCATTTTGTGCGGCTGCAACCGAGACATCGCGGCCGCGGTGCATTTCTATGCGGACCGCGGTGGCCAAGTTCAGAGACCCAGTTTCCAAGACAAAGAGCCTTAGCGCAGCCGTACTCCATTTTGTGCGGTCCGCGGTGACCCCGCAGGGGTATTTTTGTCCAGATAATTCGGCCTAGTATAAATAGTTTCTTTTCTTATTTTTAGGTCAGCTTTTGTATTCTGATATATTCAGGAGCTCGTGAACGATATTGTTACGCTATTTTGAGTAATTTTAGAAGTGTTTTAACGTTGAATCTTTCAATTTTAGTTTGTAATTCAATTATATGGGTTATTCTTCATCTATTACACTTATTTCTTCTCTTATCATGAGTAGCTAAACCCATTAGCTAGGGTTGTGGCTCAACCCTAGTGTGGGTGTTTGATGAGTCCTTTAAATTAAGGCTTAGATGTTTATGGGTAATTGGTATTTGGGCTGATGTAACGACCCAGCCGGTCGTTTTGTGTGTTGGGACTCCGTTCCCGTGAATGACTCTTCCCATAGAGACTACTCGTGCCTTATGACTTGGGTGGGCCGGTAGTTCAAGATTCGGAAGTGTTTTGGCCAGTTCAGGAACACTTGGTTCCTGAAGGCTAGCCTATTTGGCTGATTTTGGTTCCGAGCAGCATTTTGAGCAAATGACCTTGGAATCGAGTTATGACAGCTCCAGCAGCTCCGTATGATGATTTCGGACTTGGGAGTATGTTCGCCTCGGGTTTTTGATGACCCGGGAATATTTCGGCACCTGAATGGGAATTCAGGATTT
>ML267994.1:0-15690 GCA_005239495.1 Nicotiana undulata
ACTTAGGAAATTTCTTCAAAAATGCTGACTTCCACAATATACACCAAAACGCTCTCAGGTTATTTAAATATCGATCCGGACATATACCTAAGTCCGAAATCACCATACGAACCTGCTGGAACCTTCAGATCCTGATTCCGATGTCGTTTACTCAAAATTCCAGTCTTACTCAATTTCTTCAACTTAAGGCTTCTGAAATGAGAATTTTACTTTCAATTTAACTCCGCACCTCCTGAATTTCAACTCTGACCATACACACAAGTCACAATACCGGAAATGAAGTTGTTCATGACCCCCAACCGCTGAACGATGCTCTGGATCTCAAAACGACCAGTCGGGTTGTTATATAAATACTCAATTTAGCTTTTCGTTTACCAATTCACCATCGCTCGGCCCAATTTAGCCAAAGAAGACTTAAATACATCAAACAATGCAAGAGAAAATGATTTCAATTTACAAAGCTATGATCCTTATTCAATTTGCAAAAAGTCAACAAAAGTCAACTCCCCGGGCTCGCATCTCGGAACCCGACAAAATTTATAAAACCCGAACACCCATTCAATTATGAGTCAAACCATACTACTTTCACTCAAATACGACTCCTAATCGATATTCAAAACTCAAAAATTCCATTTATGAAATGTTAGGCAAAATCTCCAATTTTCACTTTGAAATCATCAATCAAATGCCTAAAACGAAGACGAATTTATGAAATATAACCAAAATCGAGTATAGAACACTTAGTCCAATCCATATAGAAAAAATCACCTCCAAAATTTGTCCAAATCCGAGCTCCCCAACTCAAAATATGACCAAATGAACAAACTTTCGATATTAAGTATTTTTGCCTTGTTGTTCTACCTCGTTTTGCGTATCAAATGACACCAAAACTCGCTTTTGATGCCTCCAATAGATCCCTTGTGAAATTTCAATCAAGTTAGCATTTTGAATCACCACATTTGACCTTATAATGAAGGAGATATATTGGTTTCAATATTTGAAAATAATGTAGATTTTTAAATACGAAGTCATTGCCAATTTCGTAATAAATCTGAAAATTATGGCAGCCCAATTCTTAGTAAAATGACCATAAAATTCTCATACGATGGCCAAATTTGTTGATTCTTTTTACTATGGCTCCTTAATTACGATACGGATCTAATGCTTCAGTCAAACCAGAAATCGGAGCTCATTTGTTTAATGTGGTACATTTATGCTTGAAGAAGTGACGTCGAAACATAAGAAAAACGAGCGCAACACAGCTCAAACCTATCCGCAACTCACTCGAGCCCCTCGAGACCCTGTACGAACATACCAACAACTCCCATAACAAATATGGACCTACTCGAGGCCTTAAATCACGCATAACAACATTGAAACGATGAAACGCACCTCAAATCCTTAACGAGCTTTCGAACTTTCGACTTCCAAAAACTCGCGCCGAAACATATCAATTCAACTCGGAATGAAATGAAATTTTGTACACAAGTCCTAATACATTATACGGAGCTACTTGTGCCCCAAACTATCGAACGAAGTGCAAATTCTCAAAATGACTGGTCGGGTCGTTATACTCATCCATGAAATTTTATTTTCGTCTTGTATCTAATGTTGTTAATCACGCTTAAAAATATGGAATGTGATTTTTGCATGTGATTCTTTGAGAGAAAGAATCTTATTTATTTGATTTTTCAATATTTATATGTGTTTGGCTAATTTTGGTAAGACTATGACTAATGACTAGAAGTTGGCAAGTTAAACTATTTTGGATATTTGTGTAAATTTCCAAAAATCAAACTTATTTGACAAAGCATATATTGATATAAAATTAAAATATCAAAATTAGGCTTCCTTGAAACGCAACTTCTTCTTTTTTAAAATTATACATAGGATAGTGAGGGGAATTATGACAAGGTGAGTTGCTCTGATGGTAAGCACCCTCCACTTTCAACCAAGAGGTTGTGAGTTCGAGTCACCCCAAGAGCAAGGTAAGGAGTTCTTGAAGGGAAGGTTGTCGTGGGTCTATTTGTTGTTGTTGTGAGAGGAATTATGGAGGGGTGTACAAGATGAAAAATCAAACTCTCATCAACAATTAAAAGTAAAAATTCAAGCAACCAACCAACCGGAGATTGCAAATATAAGATTTAATATTGCTGAAAATTAAACCCTCACCGATAAAGTGAAAATTCAGGAAACCAGCCAACTAGACTATTTAGATTTCTTGGAACGGAGACTGCGAAAATGAGATTTAGGGTTGCTCTCAAAAGAACGCCTTGATATCCTTGCATTTTTCTTGCCAGGTGCTTTCATCGTCTTCTCGTTTCCTTTAAAACACCAATGGAACAACAAAATGAGCACTAAACCAATAGAAGTAGTGGTAAAAGATAGTGGGAATTTTTGCATCCAACTATTCAACTTGTCCTTTGCAGTGGAAATCAGTGGAACCTGAGGAATTCTTTCCAATAACCAGTCAAACGACATCTTCACAAAATTTGCAAGAATTGGCGTTGATTTTTTGTGAATCTCCTTTGCAAAATTTAGCAGCGTCAGTAGCAGTTGCCATACAAACTTCACAATCGCCAATAGAAATTGCCCACCAACATTCTCAAGCATCAGTAGCTCTTCCTTCAACTTTTCCATCACATAGATCATCATTTTCTCCATTCGAATCTCTTTCTCTCTCTGATCTTCTTGTCAGTAGAAAGCAAAAGATTATTCGCAATAATTAAGTCTCTCTCTCTCCCTATAAAATTCTATAGTGCTACTACAGTACTACTTGCATAACATGATTTTCTTTCTCATAACTTGTTAATGGGGCCCGTCTTCCACTCAACTTTAACGAAACAACCTTGGACCATTGTCACTAAAGCTACATCTTTGTTTTTTCTTTAATAGCAGCACCAACAACAACAATCCTAACCGGGGCTGAGAGGCTATTTTTTGATAGACTATCGGCTCTCTCCCTCCAAAAACTCTTCATCTTGTTTTTGAGGTACTCGAACTCACAACCTTTTGAATAGAAGTGAAGGGTGCTCATCACTAAAGCAATTCACTCTTGTGAGGAAAGATAACATAACATCTCCTCACATTAGATTACACTTTCTTTATTACTACCTCAGTTTCAGTTTATGTGAACCTATTTCCTTTTTGGTCATTCCAAAAGAAATGACCCCTTTCTAAATTTGGAAATAATGTTGGTTTAACTTACAATTCTACTCTTAATGGGGAGCTTTTATAACCACACAAATACTCTGGGTCTTTTTTTTAATTGTTAGAACCACAAATTCCAAAAGTCTTCATTTTTTTTTAAACTACGTGCCCAGTCAAACAAGTTCACATAAATTGGAACGGAGGAAGTACTAGTTAGTTTTAAAAAATAATGATATATATTTACAATTCAAAATAATTCAATTTTAAACTCTTAAACTTTTAAGACCATAAACCTAAAAATCATAAATGCCGAAAAACAGGGAATATAATATTTTCACTTTCATAATATTAGACTTTCTGGGTAAACTTAATACTAATGAAGAACGAATGTGTAAAATACCAAGAGAGTCGATTAAGCTCAAAATCATGCATGTAAATGAATGGTCCTTTCTCGTAATTTCGTTGTTGCTTCTTTGCTTGTGCTTTCGAGAAAAGTTTTAAACACTTTCCAAAAGAGAGTACTAAAGATAGGGTGGTAATTTGAGCCCAAACTCATCTAACTCGTCCAATTCGTCCAGAGATTAATGGGTTAGGTTAAAAACATAGGGTTTTAACGCCGTATACCCCTCTATAAATCTCTTACTCACTATGCCTTAATTATGAAAGTTACATTGTATACCTATAAAGAAATTACATGGTATATCTTGATACAGAATCTTATGTGTGTAACAACCACTACTAATAAGGGGATAAACTTCCTTAAATGTAGCCTTAATTACTGAAACATGTACGCAATAAATTTTGAGATTCACATCTCCCCTAATTAAACCATATTTCTGTTTTCCATCAGAATTTCATTTTTGATATTCTATACTCTATACTTTCAAATCTTCCCATATATTTTGAACATACCACAATATTTTAATTTGAAATATAATTCAAATCGAATATATCACAATATTCTAATAACAAGTATACTATCTAAACCAAGCATATCACAGTATTCTAATTTAGAATATATTATTCAACTAAATATATCATACTATTTTAATTTGTAATACATTATTCAAATACTATAATATTCTAATTTGGAATACAATATTCAAACTAAATATACCATAATATTCTAATTTGGAATACAGTATTCAAACAGAACATACTATAATATTTTAAATTGAAAGACAATATTCAAACAATTTTAATTTGGAATACAATATACAAACCAAATATTCTATAACTTTTTAATTTTAAAAAATCTGGTTGAAACACTATATTCCAAATTAGAATATTATGGTATGTTTGATTTGAATGTATTCCAAATTAGAATATTGTGTTATGTTTAAATTGAATATTCTAAATTAGAATATCATCGTTGTTTGATTTGAATAATGTATTTTTCATCAGGATATTGTGGTGTATTGGTTTGAATAGCATTTTGGATATTTTATTTTAGTTTATATGTTATATCCCAAATCAGAACATTGTCACGTTATTTTGTTTTTCTTTTGATTACATAGATGAAAGAAAAGAAAAAGATTACGGAGGATTTCATAGAGAAATTATCGGGGTGGACTTTTTTGGTGAACATGTATAATTCCAATTCCTTAAAATGTGGAATGATGGAGTGTTTTAAGGGATTTATTAAGTAGGAAAGAGAGATAATTTAGTTCCTTAAAAGGTGGGATTTATTTAATGGCATATAATGATATTAAAAGTTTAAAAAGTAATAAACTTTTATAAAATAGGTATACAAGGTAAAATAAATATTTCAAAAGTATATGAAGTTAACTAGCATATTCAGTGGGCATACCGTATAGATTACTCTAAAAATATTTTAGCTTATGGGTTAATTTGGACTGAGTCCAAGTTAATTACCTATAAAAACTAAAATAATTACTTGTTTTTACCTACATTGAATTTATTTACATTTTATACCCATGTGATCTAACTTAATTACCCGACTACCCGTTTCCCCTTAACCCATATGTTTTTCATCATCTCATCGTGTTGAATTGTCCTCGTCTAATTAAAGTCATCTTCTTAGTTTATTTTTTGGGTATTTTTGAGTTGAAACTATAGAGAACATTTTTGAGAAGTAATAATTGAAATGATCATACTCAATATTCCTTTAACTTAAACATACAATCACTTTTACTGTGTGGAGACATGATGAGGAACATTTTACCTAGGCACGATAAATCCTTTAAATTTTTTATTATTATTCTGAACTTTCAAATTTAAATTTAATTGAAATAGCGTATGAGTGATATGAATTTTAAAAGGATTGTCCTAAATTTTTGTCCAATTGTTGTTCATGTTTTCAATAAATAAATAATAATATTGATTAACATTAATGGAATTCCATGGAGGTATTATTCATTGCATAATCTCTCATTGAGTTAATTAGATTATGTGACAACTGCTATTATTTCAGTTTAATAATAAATTTTTTAAATAAATAAAAAACTCTTTACGATAATTGTATACCCCGTTTGTATATCTATATACTATACTGATATCATATATTAGCTGGAATATTTTTTGGTTGTATTAGCTACATTTAATTGGTACAATATTTGAATTTTCTTTTAGTAATAGTAGAATAGTAAAATATTTTGATTTTTTTTAATTTTCCTTTATGCATGTGTATTAAGTAAACATTTTTTTTATGCATTTGTTTTATATAATAGTATTATAGTACAATATCTTGAAATACATTATTATATTAATATATGGTACACTATTTTTTGATTTTTCTCTTTATGCATGTGTATTATGTAATAGTAGTATAGTCATATATAGTTGTCTGGAATTAATTAGGAGAGCCGTATACCCTATTGGTATAATTATATGTCATATTGGTATCATACGCTAGCTGGAAACGTTTTTTGTTGTTTTAGCTGCATTTTTAAGTGAATTATATTATGAAATGATTCATATGGTCATGTTTTGCTGTGTTGGATTTTCTTGTACCTATGGACATATATTTTGTGTATTACGTAAAAGTTTTTATAGTTATATATAGTTGTTGGACGACCCCCGTACAACTATACACCCTATTAGTATAGTTATATACTATATTGGTATCATATGCTAGTTGAATAATTTTTTGGTTCTATTAAATGCATTTAATTGGTACACTATTTGATTTTTTTTTAATAATAGTAATATAGTACAATATCTTGAAATACTTTATTATATTAATATGTGGTACACTATTTTTTTTCTCTTTATGCATGTGTGTTATGTAATAGTAATATAATCATACAGTTGCTGGAAATTAACAAGTAAAGTTGTATACCATGTTCGTATGGTTATATGCCATATTGGTATCATATGATAGTTTGACCATTTTTTGGGTTGTTTAGCCTCATTTTTAAGTGATTACTATTCTGAAATTATTTATATAAATTTGCTGTTGTGATGACCCAAAAGGTCATCCTGTGTTTTATAAGTCAAATCTGTGTTATGAGATCTTTAAAACCTCCTTTTATCTCATCTCGATTTGCGTGCGCAGCCCGGGCGTATAGTCGGGAAGCCTTTATGTGAAAAACAGAGAAAAATACTAGTTTTTGCTTTTGAAATTAGATTTAAGTTGACTTTGGTCAACATTTTGGGTAAACGAACCCGGACCCGTGATTTGACGGTCCCGGAGGGTCCGTAGGAAAATATGGGACTTGGGCGTATGCACGGAATCAAATTTCGAGGCCCCAAGCCCGACAAATGAATTTTTGAAAGAAATTATTTTTCTGGAAATATAAAGGATTTTGGAAATTTGATCATGTTTGAAGTCTATGGTATCGGGCTCGTATTTTGGTTCCGGAGGCCGGTACAGGTTCAATATGATATTGTGACGACCCAAAAGGTCATCCTGTGTATATTTGGCTAAATCTGTGTTCCGAGGCCCCGAAAGCCTTTAATCCCACCTCGATATGCGTGCGCGGTCCGGGCGTGTTGCCGGGAAGCTTTTATGTAAAAACTTGATGAAATAGAATTTTATAATAATTAATGAAATAGAGTTGACTTTGGTCAACATTTTTGGTAAACGGACTCGGACCCGTGATTCGACGGTCCCGGAGGGTCCGTAGGAAAATATGTGACTTGGGCGTATGCCCGAAATCAAATTCCGAGGTCCCAAGCCCGAGAAATGAATTTTTAAAGAAAATTATTTTCTGAAAATAATAAAGGTTTTTGAAAATGATAATTGATGTGAAAACCGTGTTACCGAGCCCGTATTATGGTTTCGGAGCCCGAAACAGGTTTAATATATGTTATGTGACTTATATGTGAAATTGGGTGTAAAACGGACTAGAATGACGTGATTCTGATCAAATTGGAATAATTAAGCCTTATGAAATTTTAAGAAAATTCTATGAGTTTTGGGGTTTAGTCCATTGATTTTGTTGATATTTTGGTGATTTAAAAGCTTGATTAAGTCCGTAGGATGATTTGAGAGTCGTGTGTGTTTTTGGTTTTGAGTCCCGAGGGCTCGAGGGAGTTTCGGGTAGCTAACGGGGTGTAAATGAGTCAAAAATCTGGTGTTTTATCTCAGTTTCTGGTGTCTGGTGTTTCCTTCACTACGATCGCAGCCATTTATTCGCGATTGCATAGGCTTAGGTGAAGGGGTAGCTGGGTTGCACTATGCGATCGCATCTCGTCCTCCGCGATTGCATAATGTGTCAGTGGAGTCAGGTGGGGGCTGGGTAGTATCTCTCTACGATCGCGTAGTTTCGTCTGCGATCGCAGACGCCTGGACCGTTTCCTCCGCGATCGCACCCCCTCTTTACGCGATCACATAGTAGTAAAACTTCAAGCTCTGCGATCACAGTCCCTCTTCCGCGATAGCAGAGAACAAAATCGCCCAGTCATTTTTAAGTCTTAAAAACAGAATATTACACGGGATTTCATAATTTTTCACCCTCTTCTTCTTCTCCAAACCCCATAGCCGAGTTCCAAGCCATCATTCCACCATAGCCACTTAGGTAAGTGATCCTAACACTAATTTTTTTCATTTCCCTTCCCTAATCACTAGAATCTAGGCCTAAAATCCTAAAATCAAGGTAGAAATTAGGAGTTTTGGGTAGAGTTAGGTTTTTGGGAATTTTGGGTAATTCAACTCCAATATGGGGTCGAATTTCAAAACAAATTATATATTCTAACTCGTGGGGGTATGGGTGATCGGGTTTTGGTCCGAGCCTCGTGTTTGGACCAAGCGGGCCCGAGGTCGAATTTTGGGTATTTTTGGAAGAATGCTTGGAAATGGATAATTAGGCTATGGAATTGATTTATTGGGTCATTATTGATATACTTGAGTTAATTATGTCTAGATAATACCATTCCGGAGTTGAATTCTAAAGGAAAGGCGGTGTTAGAGGGTTGATTGCTATATTTTGGACCCGAGGTAAATGTCTTGCCTAACTTTGGTGAGGGAATAGGTACTGTATGCTATGTGCTAAGTGTTTACCATGTCCAATGCATAGGTGAAGTGACGAGTACCTATGAATTGTGTGTCAAGCATGCCCGTGAGTCTAGTTTTGATGAAAATATTATTATTACTTCCATGTTCGTCATAATATGAATTTGTCTTTACTTGGGAGTTGTTTGTTGTTGGAAGACTTGGTCGATGAACTCATGATGTATTGGTTTGCTTGAGAACCCATTTGTTAAGGATATATATATATATATTGAAGAAATTGGTTATAGCTGAGATCCTTGCCGAGCAATTGTTGTGATATTGATTGATGCTTTTCCCTTGCCGAGTGATTTTGAACTATATTTCCACTATGCTGTATTCCTTACCATTGATATTTTTCATTGTTTTGGTGAGGAAGAGAGTAAAAGCACGAAGGGTGATGTCGTGCCATGATATACATTGATTACATCATAACTTGCATAGTGAGGAAGAGAGTAAAAGCACGAAGGGTGATGCCGTGCCATGATTTACATTGATTACATCATAACTTGTATAGTGAGGAAGAGAGTAAAAGCACGAAGGGTGATGCCGTGCCATGATTTGCATTGATTACATCATAACTTGCATAGTGAAGAAGAGAGTAAAATCACGAAGGGTGATGTCGTGCCATGATTTACATTGATTACATTGACATACATAATACATCGCATAGTGAGGAAGAGAGTAAAAGCACGAAGGGTGATGCCGTGCCATGTTCCATGATTATTCCATATCGTACATCACATTGTGAGGAAGAGAGTAAAGCACGAAGGGTGATGCCATGCCATTATTTACGTTTCTGACATCTACACTGGTTTCCTTATCATTCATTTGTTAAATTGCCGTTTCTTGTCTGCTCTTCATGCTCATTTAACTGCTTTATCTCATCTGTTCCCCTTTAACTGCTCCCGTATCCCCATACTTGTCTGTTTATCTCTTGCCTTGTTTTTTCGTGCTTTGGGTTGTAGAATAGGACAGGTTAACGTTGTTGCTATGTCTAGCCTCGTCACTACTTCGGCCGAGGTTACGATCGGCACTTACTCCGTACATGGGGTCGGTTGTATTGATGCTACACTGCACTTCTTAATGTTGTGCAGATTCCGCACCCGGACCCCGTGGACAGCGTTGAGGGAGTTACCTTCAGTCCACCCAGAGCTTTAAGGTATACCCGTCGGCGTTCGTGGACCTTGGTGTCTCTTCTACCTTTGGATCTCTTATTGTCTTACATTTTTCGCTAGTTTCAAAGACAATGATGTATTTTCCTTTCAGGCTTGTATTTAGCACTCTATAGAGAGTTCGTGAGTTGTGACATCCCGGTTTTTGGGGCTTATGCGACGTTCTATATTTACTATTTCACTTAGCATTTTTGAATTATTACTCCATTTCCGCTGTAAAAATATGTGAGGTGTTTTGTTATTTCTGTTAAGATGGTATTTCAATGTTAGATTAACTGTACACGTTGTCTTGTCTAGCGGGTTCAACGTTAGACGCAGTCACGACCTGAAGGGTGGGATTTCGGGTCGTGACAGATAATTATGATATGTCTGTAAAATTTGGTAAGAAACGGAAGTCGTTTGACGTGATTCGGACCCGTGGTTGTAAAATTTGACACTTTAGAAGTTTTGGAAATTTTCTTTGATTTTGATGCTAAATTCATTGCTTAAGATGTTATTTTGGCGATTTGATCGCACGAGTAAGCCCGTAAGATATTTTTGAGGTTGTGTACATGTTTGGTTTGGAACCTCGAGGGCTCGAGTGAGTTTCGGATAGGCGTCAGGGTGATTTTACTTAGGAAAAAATCTGGTTTTTGGGTTGTTGCTGGTGTCCAGGGAAGTTACCCTATGCGAACGCATGGGTATCCATGAGAACGCAGAGCACAGCTTGGGAGGGGGGAAGGATTGCTCTATGCGAACGCACCCTATCAGTCGCGATCGCATAGAAGGTCTAGGGGGCTGGGTAGAGTTAACTCTGTGCGAACGCCGCCTGTAGCTCGCGAACACATAGGCCAGGAAAGTCATACCTATGCGAACGCGGCCGGGGACCCGCGAACGCATAGGGTAAGGTTCCAGTGATATTAAACAGTAGCTAAAAACGGGATATCTTCTAATTTTCATAACTTCTTCACCTAAACTCGATATTGGGCGATTTTTGAAGAGGGATTTCACTACAAAACCATAGGTATGTATTCTTAGGCTTGTCTTATTAATTTTTCATTAACACCCATTATATTTCTAGGCCTAAATCATGTTTTTAAGGGTAAAAAATTAGGGAATTGGGTAGAGTTAGGGCTTTTTGAATAATTAGAATTTAGACATCGTTTTGGGGTCGGATTTCGAAACTAATTACATATTCGGGCTCGTGGGTGAATGAGTGATCGGGTTTTGGTCTGAACCTCGTATTTTGACCAAGCGGCACCGAGGTCGATTTTTGACTTTTTGGAAAGAATGTTGGAAAACCTATAATTAAGCATTGGAATTGAATTGTTTAGCGTTTATTGATGTTATTAAGTCGATTATGTCTAGATACAATTGATTTGGAGTCAAATTCAAAAGGGAAAGCGGTGATTGAGGCTTGATTTTGGTCGTGGAAGTCGAGGTAAGTGTTTGTCCTAACCTTAACTTGAGGGAATATGTGTTGTGTCTTATTTGCTATGTGTGAATACTATGTTCAACGTATAGGTGAGGTGACGAGTACCTATACGTTGGTGTCAAGCATGCCCGTGAGTCGGATATTATGAATGTATTGGTAAAAAATATAGCATCATACGTGTACAAATTTTGGATGACTCAGCCAGTCAGGTGGACCAAATAAAACATCACACGTGGACACGGGATAAAAAGGTACGGTCAATGCAAGGAATTAGCCGCGGAAAGATCATCAAAGAAGAAGAGACACGGTCACAACGAATCCGGACGCAATAATGGACCGATTCGAAGATCAGCAATCAACGTCTTGTACGTTATGTAACTCCCAAAATAACAGTTACTATTCACCATTGTAACGCCTCATTAATGTAATAATTAATCATTAAATAGGCAATCATGACAGAAATCCAAACGTTGTACTAGGAGAATATCCCTATAAAAGGGATAAAAATGTAACAAATAAGGACATCTGATTTCTCTGATTCTAAGCTATTTTATTCTTTGCATATTGCTCTCGAAATTATTGCTACTTTATTCTTTATTTTACTAATTCGATTATCAGTAACCCGAGTTTATCCTAAATTAAGCTTTAGTCAAAGGATCTTATTTTTTGGTTAAACAAATTAGTTCCGTTACCGGGAATCTGATAATCATCATTTTCGCTACCAATCGATATCCTTAAAATGATGTCGAATTTCAACAACAACAACGTCGACAATAATGACGATAACAACCAGCAAAGGAATGAAACCCCAGTTTCAACTCCTCCTCGAGGAACTCCACGAGCTTCGAGAGAACCATCTCCTGAAAGAGCTGACAATCGTAACAATAATGAACAACCGATGGAATCAGATCAAATAAGGCAAATGATTGTTGAATACGTGGGGCAGGCTTTGCGAGAATTTGCAGGAGGATTACCACAAGTACCTCCAGTACTACCAACACTACCTCTGAATAATACAATTTTAGTAGAAGATTTACAAGCGGGGTTAGCAAATTCAACTAGGGATGAAACTCTCAATACACTTCCTGAAACACGACCATGTACGACTAGTAATTCAGAATTACAAAATTTATTATTAACCATGCAGAAGAAGATGAAAGAACAAAACGATCGCATCGAGCAAATCCCTGGTGTTCTGCCTATTATCATAGGAATCGATGTGGATAGGTATTCGCAACAACCTTGGAAGCCAAGTGCATCCCCATTACTTATACCCAAGAAGTTTAGAATGCATGATGTCCCCAAATACGATGGAAAAACCGACCCACGTGATCACGTGACTACTTTCACAACTGGAGTAAAATGCAATGATTTAAGAAAAGAGGAAATAGAATCAGTCCTTGTCAAAACATTCGGAGAAACACTCACGAAAGGAGCCTTAACCTGGTATTCTCTTCTCCCTGAAAACTCTATAAATTCTTTTGCTGAACTTGCAGATTCGTTTAGAAAAGCACATTCTGGTGCACAAAAAGTTGAAAAATGAATGGAAGATATATTCAAGATAAAGCAAGGAGACAAGGAATTGCTCCGTGAGTTTGTAGACAGGTTTCAAAGGGAAAGAATGCAACTACCAAGGGTGACTGACAACTGGGCAGCCATGGCATTCACAAGCAACTTGAACGAAAAATGTTCAGAAGCCACGAGATGACTCAAAGAAAGTCTAAGAGAATTCCCAGCCACGAGATGGAATGATGTATACAACAGGTACAGTACTAAACTAAGGATTAAAGAGGATATAATTACACGATCAAAAGATGAAGAATATCACAGAACAAGGAGCCTAGAATCAGAGAAAAAGTCAGGTAAAAACAGGTATGATCCTTACTTAGGACCCTCGAGACGTGACCTACGTCCCAGGTTCGAAAATGTGAAACCTTCAGGAAGAGATACAAACTCATCCTCATTTAGATCCAGGAGAGATCGAGATGAACAATTCCGGGATATTGCCCGAATTGGACACCATAACTTTAATGTAAGCAGCACTGAGCTAGTCTCAATACTAAGAAGTATGGAAGACAAAGTTAAATGGCCGAAAGAAATGCGTTCTAATCCTAACAGGAGGAACCTCGATCAATGGTGTGAATTCCACAATGATCACGACCATAGAACAACAGATTGAAGATATTTACAAGGTAAAGTAGAACATCTATTAAAGCAATGCTATTTAACAAACTTATTTAGTGATAAAGGTAAACAGGCATATATGAAGAACATGCAGTAGCCACCAAAACCACCCTCCCCAAAACGGATTGTTAACGTCATACATGGAGGCGAAGAGGTAAACGGGATAATCTGCCAGCTAACCTCAAAAGTCATGAGCACCCACGGAAAGCGGGTTCGAGAAGAAATGAGAGAAGAACAAATATCTTTTGACGATGCAGACTTTGGTGGATTGATACTTCCACATAATGACGTGCTGGTAATATCCTTACTCATTCATGACACTAACGTTAAAAGGGTGTTGATTGATCTAGGCAGTTCAGTCAATATTATTTTGATGAAAGTCATGGAAGAAATGCTAGTAGAAAACACAATGATTCCAAAGGTTTGAGCAATATCTAGGTTCGAAAATTCAACAATGATAACTAAAGGTGAGATCGAACTCAATACTTACGCTGAAGGAGTCATCAAAAATGCAAAGTTCCAAGTCATTAATACAGAAATGGCTTACAACNNNNCCTTCCAAATGGGGAATAAGGTAGATCAGGGGTGATCAGCAAATCTCGAGGAATATTAATTCAATAACTCTTAACAACAAAAAAGACGCGGAAGAAACAATGAATTGTCAAACAGAGGCTCATCAACAAACAGGTATGGAACAAACTTCTGATCAGCTACGTACCAAAGAAATAGATATTCTAATAGGTACGGAAGAGGATAATGACAAAACAAATCCTGTAATCATCAAGAATGAGCCAGAACATGCGGACATAGACTCCAGACCAGATTTCATTCATGAATCAGAAGAAGAAGAACATATCAAAACAACTGCTGAAGAACTCGAGGTTGTTCCCATCTCAGAACAAAAGCCCGAAAGGAAACTTTACATTGGCGTAAAATTGTTAGAAAGATTAACTCCAGAACAAAAAGGTACGTTTGTCAATTATTTAAAGGCTAATGAGGATTGTTTTGCATGGTCCCATTCGGATATGATAGGTATCCCACCAGAAGTGATGACTCACAAGTTAAACGAAGATCCATCGTTCGTACCTGTTAAACAAAAGAAACGAAAACAAGGATCTTTCAAAAATCAAGTGATCGATGAAGAAGTTCAAACTCTTTTAAATATAAGTTCGATACGAGAGGTAAAGTATCCTGATTGGCTAGCTAACACCGTAGTTGTACCCAAAAAGAACGGCAAATGGAGGGTATGCGTCGATTATACTGATTTAAATAAAGCATGTCCTAAAGATTCATTTCCCTTACCACATATAGATCAAATGATCGATGCAACCGCGGGTCATGAATTGTTAAGCTTTTTAGATGCATATTCTGGTTATAACCAAATCAAAATGGACCCCTTGGATGAAGAAAAGACTTCCTTCATTACTAACCGGGGGACCTATTGTTATAATGTTATGCCTTTTGGGTTAAAAAATGCAGGTGCCACTTATCAAAGATTAGTGACAAAAATGTTCCAAGAACATTTGGGCAAAACAATGGAGGTTTACATCGATGATATGCTTGTAAAATCAATACAAGCAGTAGATCATCTACAACATCTCTCTATCACTTTTGATATTTTACGCAGGTACAATATGAAACTCAACCCAGAAAAATGTGCCTTCGGAGTACAATCTGGTAAAATTTTGGGATTCCTTGTGTCTAACAGAGGAATAGAGGTAAATCCAGCACAAAAAAAAGCTATAGAAGAAATACTTGAAATTTTGAGAAATAAAAAAAAAGTCCAAAGATTGACATGAAGAATAGCAGCTCTAGGGAGATTTATTTCTAAGTCTTCCGAAAAAAGCTTTAAATTCTTTGCAGTTCTTAAAAAGCAAAATCAGTTCGAATGGACTGAAGAATGTCAACAGGCTTTAAAAGACTTGAAGGTCTACTTGTCAAAACCACCATTGCTATCAAAGCCAAAAGAAGGAGAAAGATTATACATCTACCTGGCTGTCTCAGAAATTGCCGTAAGTGCAGTACTGGTAAGAGAAGAAAGAGGTAAACAATCTCCCATTTATTATGTAAGCAAAACTTTACTAGATGCTGAGACTAGATATCCACATCTAGAAAAATTAGCTTTAGCATTAATAATGGCATCAAGAAAATTGCGTCCTTATTTTCAATGTCATCAAATTACTGTCATAACTTCATATCCTTTAAGGAATATTTTTCATAAACAAGAACTGTCAGGAAGATTATCCAAAGTCGGCCATAGAATTAAGTGAACATGATATAACATATCAACCTAGAACTGCAATTAAATCACAAAT
>ML267995.1:797-18804 GCA_005239495.1 Nicotiana undulata
CTATGTGATGAGAGTCTAGCATGACCGTGAGTCTAACGTGATAGTAATCGTAGTTTCTCTTCCATGCCCTTTTATATTAGGAAATTGCCATTATTTGTAATAGAATGTTGTTGGTTGTAATGAAAGAAGGAGACGTAAATTGTTGTTGAGGATGAATATTTGTTGTCAAAATTACTCTGTCGATATTGGTATAGCTGAGACCCTTGCCGGGAAATTGTGTGTTTAATATTGATATGTACCCCCTCGTTGAGCATTATTGTCTTGCATTTCTATTATATCGAAATTTCCTTGCCATTGATATTTATACTGTTCTGGTAAGGAAGAGGGGTGATGTTATTGTTATGCACGAGGGGACATGCCGTGCCGAGTGTTGATATTGTTATATATGCACGAGGGGACATGCCGTGCCGATTGATATTTATTATATACACACGAGGGGACATGCCGTGTTGTGATATTGTGATATATGCACGAGGGGACATGCCGTGCCGATTTGATATTTGAGATTACGCACGAGGGGACATGCCGTGCTCTGTTATTTGATTGATTCCCGTATACTGATAGCTGTTTCTTCGGTTTCTGTTTTTACTTTCCAGCCGCATTCTCACTGTACCGTTGTGAATTAGATGTTGACTTCCTGTATCCCCAGCATGTACACTCCATAGATTATTTTATCGTTTAAGTTCCGATATAATTGCTGCCCCATTAATATGTTTCCCCTATTTGTTCCCATATCTCTTCTATTTGATCATACTTGTCTTCATTATCGTTTAATGCTTGTACATATATCTGCTTAGATTAGGACAGGTGATCGTATTATGCTAAGTCTAGCCTCGTCACTACTTCGGCCGGGGTTAGGCATGGCACTTACTCAGTACATGGGGTCGGTTGTACTAATACTACACCGCACTTCCTTGTGTTGTGCAGACCCTGCTACCGGACCCCGTGGAGCGTTCTGAGGGAGATACCTTCAGTCCACATCAGAGCTTCGAGGTATACACTGGCGTCCGTGGACCCGAGGCTTCTTTCCTTTACCGCTTCATTGTCTTTCTCCTTTATTTCCAAGACAGTGTTGTAACTTTCATTCCANGTTTTGGGAGTTTACGTGATTTCATGATTGTTATGTTCTTACTTTCTGCATTTACAGTTTCGTTATTTTTATTAGCGATGTTTGAAGGATTCTGTTGGGAATATGAAAAAGGGAAAAGCATGTTATCGATTTTCTGTTAAGCGGTTGTCCCACTATTACCTCAGTATGTGATGGAAATTTGGTTGAAGTTGATGAGTTAGCGTTTTATTCCGTATTAAATGATCTTAAATTGCTATTGCAAGTCATACGTTGGCTGTCCTAGCGGGTTCAATGTTAGGCGCAGTCACGGCCTAAATGGTGGAAATTTGGGTCGTGACAAGAAGCCTCTAGAGCTTGGTAGAGTGGATGATGGACTCTATAAGTCTGAGTTGCCTTTAATATCTCTTCCACAAAACTCTGTTGCTGAAAATTTCATTTCCTGCAATCCATATCCTACTAGTTACAATTCTACATCTGTAAATACTTCCATTTCCATTTGTAACAAAGCTACATTGAATGATATGGACATTGTTTGGCATCAACGACTTGCACATATACCTTTTGTAAGAATGAAAACTATTTCTGCTATTTTTGTTTCTCCTAAACAATGGCTTCCTGTAATGTGTGTCCTATGGCTAGACAAACTAGATTGCCCTTTCCTGACAGTAGTATCTAGACCACTAAACCTTTTCAACTCACCCATGTTGACACTTGGGGACGTTATCACACCCCTACTTACTCTGGATCTATATATTTTCTAACAATTTGTCACGACCCAAATTCCCAACCTTAGAAATCGTGATGGCGCCTAACACCACACTTGCTAGGCAAGCCAATGTTAGAGTTCGATTAGCTATTTACCTTTGATTATCCATTTAAACATAATAAATAATTATAAAATAAACTTAAGCTACTGACTTTCAATGAATAATTCCAAACATAAAATAATAAACACTTAAATAAACCGAGCCACGAAAAAATTATATAAGTAACTCTAGAACTACCCCAGGGTCTGGTGTCACAATTCACGAACTACTAAAGAATACTACAAATAATGGGTTGAAAGAAATAGTGTAACTATTCTGAATATAATAAAATAGGTTTATAAAAATAGGAGAAGACTATTGGGATCTGCGAACGCCGGCAGATATATCTCGTGTCTCCGAATAAATGAATAGTCGCTCTAAATATCTCTATTGCTGGTCGATACCTGGATATGCACAAAAGAGTGCAGAGTGTAGTATCAGTACAACCGACCCCATGTACTGAGTAAGTGCCGAGCCTAACTCGACGAAGTAGTGACGAGGCTACAACGGGCATTAACAACATATAACCTATGACAATAATATATACAATAACGCAACAAAAACAATTCTACATGAACAAGAAAAATATAACCGAGACAATAAATATAAAGCAAGAAGGAAATCTAAACAAATAATTAAGTACTGCAACAACAATGAAATAACTCAGCCGCCTTTTCTAGGTCTCAGCTATAACAACCTCTCAAATGATTTCCAAGTTTCCAAACTTTAACTTTAAATAAAGGTAGTGCCAAAATATGAAAAATAGTAATATAAAATGGTAGTTTTCAACTTGATTTTTCTTTGAAAATCATTAAAAATATAATTGTCCTACCTTATTGCTCCTTGTTGCGGCGTGCAATCCGATCCCACCAGACATATCATATAAATTTATTCACCCGTATCACGATCAATTATCCACCCTTATCACAACCCCCTTATCACCGTCTTTCAAGTCAAAGCATTTCACAATATTTATGTCTCGACAAATTGTAAACAGAACATGTTTCACTTTAAAATAATAGTAAAAACAGAGTATGAAATAATGACAATAAAACAATGAGTGTTTCAGCCTTTATTTTATAAACAGTAAAACATGCATATTCTCCCTTATCATTGTCTTGTTGCAGCGTGTAACACGATCCCACCTATTCACAATATCACATTCAGTTATCCACCCTTATCACAGTCCCCTTATCACACCAATTTTGTTTATTCATCAAAAACTTTCACAGTTCAGGCCAAGCCTTTCACAACACTTTTATTTCAACAAATTTCAAACAGAAAACAATATAACTCGTAAGCTTCAATCAATATCATTTCACAATAAAACCAACCAGAATATATGTAAACATTGTAACGCTGTCAACCCATCTTAGTCTTTATGTACCATGATAAAATCAAGAGAACAGTCAACACTTTTAATACACTTACCACAACAATTGGAAACAATCAATTAAAACCAAACAACCATGTAAACCTCAACAATCATAAAACAGTTAAACTGCATTCCTCATCACTTCCTCAATATTATCAAAAATGAAACCAACAGGGACATATATATTCGTAAAAGCAATGCCAAACCGCTCAACCGTTTTGTACCACAAGGAATCCAGCTAAAACAGCCAAGACTCTTTCCAAAATAACCACAACAATATCTAACAATAAAATAACAAGGCCAAGTAGTCATAGAAACAATAATGGACATAGAACAAATAAGACAAGAATCAATTAAGTTGGGAACGAGAAAGGGATCATGCTTAACGGGCAAATTGGGTGGTGCATAGATACTCGTCACCTCACCTATACACCACGCCCATGCATTTCACATAGCAAACAAGTGGGGATTCCTATTCCCTCGAGTCAAAGTTAGACCAAACACTTACCTCAATTTCGCAGGCCACTCACTGCTCAATTACAACTTTTCCTTTAGAATCTTGCTCTAACTTGCTTGAATCTAATCATAATTAAATAAATATCATTAATTAAGGCCAAAGGAACTAACTTTATTGAAAATTATAATTTTTCCTAAATTTTCTCAAAAAAAGTAAAAACTCGACCCCGGGCCCGCTTGGTCTAAACTTGGGGTTCGGACCAAATTACGTTAACTTATTCACCCACGAACCCAAATATACAATTAGTTTCAAAATTTGACCTCAATTCGAGGTGAAGATTTGATTTTTAAAAAATTCCCTAATTCTTAATTTTTTATTTAAAAGTGATGAAAAACAATGAGTAATTGAAAGAGTAAAGTTGAGAATTTATTACCTATGACATGGGGATGATATTTGGTGAAGGAATTCGTTCCTAGGGCCGCGGGGTTCGAAAATTTGAAGAAGAAGAAGTCTGCCCGTTTAATATATATTTTTCTGCAAGCTATTCTGTCTCGTTTCTCATGCCAAACGACCTTGAAACACGTTTTTATGTCTCCAATGGATTCCTTGTGAAATTCTAATCATGTTAGACTTTTGAATCACTCAATTTGACCTTATAATGAAGGAGATATGTAGGTTTTATTATTTGCAAATAGTGCAGATTTTTAATACGATGTCATTGGCAATTTCGTAATTAATCTGAAAAATCTATCAACCTTAGTAAAATTCCCATAAAATCCTCATACGATGTCCAAATTCGATTCTTTTTGCTACAAGTCCGTAATTACGATACGGATTTAATGCTTCATTTAAAACAAAAATCGGAGCTCCTTTGTTCAATATGATATCATTTATGCTTGAAGAAACGACGTCGAAGCATAAGAAAGAACGAGCGCAACACAACCCAAACCTATTTGAAACTCACCCGAGCCATCGGGGCTCTAAAATAAACATGCACTCAAGTCTAAAAGCATCATATGGACTTGCTCGTGCGATCAAATCATGAAAATAACATGTAAAACTATGAATTAAACCTCAAAACTCATTATTTTCCTCAAGAACACTTATAGTTCATAACTTTCTAACCGGATGTCCGAATCATGTCAAACGAACTCCGTTTTTCACCAAATTTCACAGGAAATGCCTAAATATCATAACAATTATGTACCGGGCTCCGGAACCAAACTACGGCCTCGATACCAATGATTTCAAACATTAATTCTTTTCTTTATTTCATAAATATTTCAGCAAAACAATTTCTTTCAAAAATTGATTTCTAAGGGTTGGGACCTCGGAATTCATTTTCGGGCATACGCCCGAGTCCCATATTTTACTGCGGACCTCCCGGGATCTTCGGAACACATATCTGGGTCCGTTTACTCAAAATGTTGACCAAAGTCAACTATAATTAAATTTTAACTCTAGAAATTACTATTTCTCATATTTTAACATAAAAGCTTTCCAGTTTCACGCCCGGACTGCGCACGCAAATCGAGGTATTTAAAATTAGTCTTTTTATGACTAATAAGCCTAGAGTTGAGTCTATATTCTTAAAATGACCCTTTGGGTCATCACAATCTCCACCTCTAAAACAAATGTTTGTCCTCGAACGGACATAGAAAATTACCTAAATTAGCGAACAAGTATGGATATGTACTCAGCATGTCCGACTCGGACTCCCAAGTAGCTGCCTCAACGGGCTGACCATTCTACTGCACTCGAACTGAAGGATAACTCTTAGACCTCAACTGACGAACCTGACTGTCTAAAATAGCCACCGACTCCTCCTTATAAGTCAGGTCTTTGTCCAGTTGGACAGAGCTGAAATCTAACACGTAGGACGGGTCACCATGATATTTCCTGAGCATAGATACATGGAATACCGGATGAACTGAGTATAACCCTGGAGGCAACGCAAGTCTATAAGCTACCTCCCCCACCTTAACAATAATCTCAAACGGTCCGATATACCTAAGGATCAACTTGCCCTTCTTCTCAAACCACATAACAACCTTCATGGGTGATACCCGAAGCAATACTCTCTCTCCAACCATGAATGCCACATCACGAACCTTACGATCGGCATGACTCTTTTTCCTAGACTGAGCTGCACAAAGTCTCTCCTGAATGATCTTGACCTTATCTAAGGCCTCCTGAACTAAATCTGTACCCAGTAACCGAGCCTCTCTCCGCTCAAACCATCCAACTGGCGATCTGCATCGTCTATCACATAACGCCTCAAAAGGAAACTGATAACTATTATTATAAGCAAACTCCGCTAACGACAAGAACTGATCCCACAAACCTCCAAAGTCAATACCACAAGCGCGAAATATATCCTCCAAAATCTGAATGGTACTCTCGGACTGCCCGTCAGTTTGAGGATGAAATGATGTGCTCAACTCCACTCGGGTACCCAACTCACGTTGAACTGCTCTCCAAAAGTGCGAAGTAAACTGCGTACCTTGATTTGAAATGATAGACACGGGCACACCGTGAAGGCGAACAATCTCCCAAATATATATAACTCAGCCAACCGCTCCAAAGTATAATTACTTGCCACGGGAATGAAATGTGTTGATTTGGTCTGCCTATCCACAATAACCCAAACTGCGTCAAATTTCCTCTGAGTCCGTGGGAGCCCAACAACGAAGTCCATAGTGATACGCTCCCACTTCCACTCAGGAATCTCTATCTGCTGTAGAAAACCACCAGGTCTCTGATGTTCATACTTTACCTGCTGAAAATTTAAGCAACGAGCCACATACGCCACAATGTCGTTTTTCATCCTTCTCCACCAATAATGCTGCCTCAAATCTTGGTACATTTTAGCTGCCCCTAGGTGAATGGAATACTTAGAACTGTGAGCCTCCTCAATGATCAACTCACGAAGTCCATCAACATTAGGCACACATAACCGACCATGTATCCTCAAAACACCATCATCTCCAACTATAACCTACTTGGCATCACCGTGCCGAACTGTGTCCCTAAGAACAGGCAAATGTGGGTCACCATCCTGCCGCTTCCGGATATGCTCGATTAGAGAAGACTGAGCGACTGTACGAGCTAGAACACTGCTAGGGAAAATATTCAACCTCACGAACTGATTATCCAACGTCTGAATGTTTGAAGCTAATGGCCTCTCACCAACTAGAATATACACAAGGCTGCCCACACTCACCGCCTCTATTTTCTTAATAGTTGTTCATAGCCAATTACAGAGTTATCAACAGCTTCACATTAACAATAATCCCCTTTCAACCTTCACAATACTGATGACGAGGTGCGATTCATGAAGACCTCATAATTATATACCCAACTTAACGTGTCTTATTTAACGCCACATGGGCGGGACATACCTCGCAGGTCAAAGCTCAATAATTATGACACATATTTGGCAAATTATACACAGTTAATTAATTAGTTTATTTCTTTATTTATTTATTTAATTATTGTTAGTATTACTTTTATTATTATTATTTATTCATTTATTATTATGATCATTATCATTATTTTATACATAAATTATTGAATAAGCCTAACATGCATGACTCCCTACCAGTACTATAGTAAAGTTTTAATTCACAAGGGAGACTTTAAACACAAGAATTTCCATCACAAGGACCTCCTCCCAACATAACTTCCACCGCGGCTCGTACCCCGATTTAAACATACCAAATCATATCAAAATGCGAGGATCTCGCCCTCAGCTTTGAGTCACAAGTAATATGCACACCGCCAATCGAAACATTCCATTTTCTTCTTTCAAATATTTTCCGTTAAACAAAATTACAACACGTAATGATAGACATAGCTATCTCCATAGAATTTCTCAATACTAGTGTTCACACAAGTAGATTTTTGAGTTACGAAGCTCACCCGAGAGTAGAGCATATTAGAAGAATTGTATTAGTTACGCATAACCGTATTAAGTTCAGGAAATCATCACTTTATATAATTAGATATTGTCCTTGTAATGACACCATTTAATGTAACGACCTCAGCCCTACCATAGAAAATATACCAACAGGATGGGTCTCCCACCTCTAGGAGTCTGACCTCCACCTTCGATATGTAAGTTGAGTTGTAACTGCAATGGGGCATGTAGCCTGAGTGTTCTGATGAAATATGACTCTCCCAAGTCTAGGACAATTTCCATCACTAGCCGAAATGAAGTATCAATGTTGATACCCAATTTTTCATCAAATTATTTTTAAATTTTGCATATATACCTTCAAAATAACTTTTTATAATAATTGGTATTTTTCCATAATTTTCCATATTTTATTAATTTATTTTTTCTAATTTATTCAATATTGTATGTCCAATAATTATTCATAAATTATATTACAAATAATTTCAGAATATTTCTAGCTCAATATATCATTTTTAATCCTATTAGGATTTAATTATTTCATAAATTAGCCAATTTTGTATTATTTGGCTATAATTACAACAATTTTGCAATTATAGCCTAGTTATATATTTTATACCATTTTAATTCAATAGTTAGTCATTTTATATTTTTATATTATTTAATTACCTTAATTTCACCTATTTAGCATTAATTTCATTTTGTGTAACTATTAGCTATTTTTATTAATTATTTATCTATTTAATTGGGTATTTAATAATTAGCCCCTTCCTATTTAAATTATAGCCCAATTTAATTCAATTTCAGCCTATTGAAACCAACCCAAACCCCCCCAACTAAATCCATCCAATACCCAAGCCCAATCCACTAAAGATACCCGGTCCAGACTTGATTTAATCTTGGCCGTTGATCGATTTTGATCAACGGCCCGAATTCAACCTTCCTTAATTAAACCTAGGTGACTACCCCCCCTCTACCGTCAATCATTTTCACTCCCCTCACACCCATCTCTCTACTCTCTCTCTATCTCCAGGTTCTCTCTAGAACCTTCCCGTCTCTTCATCTCTGATGGACACTGTCCACCTTCTCCGGTCACTTCCCCCGCCGGAAATCATGGCTTCTCATCATCTCTTGGACCTTGCTTCACCACATGCCGATCTAATGATACCCTGAGGCCCTCAAGTGAACCTGGAGCGGTTTATCTCCTCCCATGGTCCCTCATGCCATTTTCCGGCCACCTCCGGCCGTCTGAGTAAGATCTGTGACTTTTTCGGCTAAAGCCTGTGACATCTTTAAGATTTTCTTGTTTCTATGGATTATCTGAAACCCTAACTCCTAATATTTTCTGATTTCCTTTAGATCTGTCTTAGATATGTGTATCTTATGAAGCTTTTTACATGTTTCCTTCGAAAAAACCTTCCTATTTCTAAACGATCTTTCATCTCAAAATTAGGGTTTCATAACCCCTCTTTCAAAAAACGATTTTTCTTTTCTTCCGCTTTTAATATCATTCTGTGTTTCTTTCTATGATTCAACGATTTATTTGAAGTTTTCTTTTCATTTTAACTTATTATACTGAAAACCCTAGGTTTTCCTAAATTCTATGTCTATTTGTGACTGATGTGTTCGTTTAAATGCATGAACTCCTATTTCTCATAAATGTTTAAGTTCTCTGTGATTTTACCCTATTTTTTCTCATTAGGGTTTCTGATTACGTTCTCTTCTGCTTATATCTTGTTCGTCCCGTTTAATCCCTTTAGTGTTACTGCTTTGTCTCTAACCCTGTGTGATTTTGCTACTATAGTCACTAGTTTTTTTTTTACTCTTTAATTCTCCCTGCTCGTTTAGTTGTGTACTAGCCTCGAACCCCTGATTCTATGTGATTGTGTGCTAGCCTCGAACCCCTGATTCTGTGTAATTCCTTACCTTTCTATGCTTTTGCTTTCCTATTATTTGCCTAATTGATGTTTTGTTCCTAACTCTCTGCAACTTTACTTTGTTTGCACCCCTGATTCCTTGAGATTTGAAAAGCATTACTGATTTCTTATGGGATGTTCTTACTGAATTCTGACTTTATTTTCTTACCTTGTTACATAATTGATTGGTTTTTAATTGATTATTATTTCCTTAATTGATATCTTCTGAACCTAGTCCTAATTGCTTACTTGAATTGGGTTGAAATTGTTTCCTTATATGCATAAGCACTTTCCTTAATTATTTTTTTTACCTACTAGCCGTTTGAGTTTAACCCCTTCAATTAAGGGGGTACCTAATTACCTGCTATACTTACACTGTCTGAATATTCCTTTAAGCTATACATGGCCTCTTTCCTTATTTTTTTACCCATCGTTTGAATAATTCCCTTAATTATGGGGATACTTGTACTGATTGTGTACTAATTGATACGCAGTCCCACAATCACTGGTTAATTTTTATTTTTACCTTATTTTCCACCCAACTTTCAAACTATATATACTCTATTCATTCATTAGCAAATACACACACATACACGAACTAATCTGTGCAACTCTCTCTCTCACAACTAAAACTTGCTACTCTCTCTATTCTCTCTTCTGTGCTACTTGCTACTACTCTAAGTTAGTCGGCTGCAAGCCAAGGGTAACTATTGTGCATCTCCTATTCTCTGCTTTGTGTTACTACTTTCTGCACCCTACTGGTATGTTCTAATTTAGAGTTCAGTCTTCAAACCAATATGTTTCTATTACTATTGCAATTTGTTTCTAATCTGTTTTTATTTGCTATTCTATTGTTCGACATGTAATTAAAATCCTGGATTCCCTCTACCTGTTAAGTTTTATTTTACTTGTCAATGACCAACATGTTTCTGTACACTTAGCATCTGTTTCTTATGTGAATCCCCATGATTAATACATTGGTTTGGTCATGGTCTTAGTTGTTTGGTCTTGACATATTAACCTAATCTGACACGTCATTGTACCCTGATCCTCATGAACCCTTAGGAACTTCTGATTGCATGTGCTTTTACCTGCTACATGCCTACCCTTACTTGCTCTATATTTGTCCCTCAAATCCCCTCACCTATGTTTGTGATTGTTGGACCATTTTGGGTCCTTTATGATGCTGGCTTTGCTTATGTTCTGAGATGGGTGTTCTTTCAAACTATTTTCACCAGTTAAACCTTTGTTATGAAAAAAAAAAACATTTCTTTCACTAAGTCTCTCTTTCTCTCAAAATTGTTTCTTACTTAAACTCCTTCAATACTACCAAACACTCTCACTATACTCTTAGATATTAGGTTTTGTCCTCTTTTGTGCGAGCATTTCTTAGGGACCCTTGAGCTCCCTCTGAACTTTGACACACAAGAGCTGGCCATTCCACACTGCACTTACTCCATCTTGGCTATGAAATCTGGGTGTGAGCACTGCCCGGGAGCCCTTGAGGTCCTTAGAAAACTTTGACACACCCGGATTATGATAAAGGTTGTGAAACAATACTTGGCATTGAGGACCTGGAGACTCGGGCCTATTATGAAGGCTCCCTATAGTTAACTTCTTTCTTTTCTTATTTCCATTATGTAATTTGTGCCAATGGTTTATAATAATTATTGTAAAATACTCTTTGGGGATTGATAGTGAAAAGGGAGGGGTACTACGCATGCTATAGTTATTAAAGGGTAGAAAAACATGTCCTTAGGTTTATATTCTTGATTGCGCAATAGAAACCATGTTTAGGATTCATTCATGCATTAGAAACCATGCCTCTTAGGTCCCTGTCTACTGTTTTCAGCATAGGCATTCTTATATCGCTTATAAATTTCTGAAACATGCTAATAATTAGTACTTTGCCATTATGTAATACGCTGCCATGTACACTTAGAAATCCGTTTATAGGATAAATAACAACAACAAAACTAATGTTATGTGATTCTGTTCATACCAACATGTTCTGAAATATAACCTAGAAATCCCGCCTTAGGATAAATGTGTTAACAAAACTGCAATCATGTCTTACCACGCCTACGCACTTAGAGATCCTGTTTTAGGTATACAACATTAAAAACTATCATCTATGCTATTTCTGAAACTGTGTATAATGCTATGATGTGCACTTAGAAATCCTGTTTAAGTCATTATGCATCATGTTATAGGATTGTGTTCAATTAACTACACTTAGCCTAAAAATAGATATGTAAAAACAATCACCCTGTTCTAATAAACTGGCAATTGGTCTTTGAATATTTGTAACATTTAGAATTGCATGTTATTAGGTATAAAAATCTGGAATTATTAATAAGTTTGAGTAACCGTTGCATGTCATCCTATACCTAGGCAAGCCTTAGGCGATCAACTTTAAAATATAACCAGAATTGTCTTTGTAATTATGTTTAACTATCAGCATGTTAAAATCAGTAGGCAAGCTTGATTAGGACTTCCTTTCTGAGTTATGTAATGAATCTACCTCTGCTATTATCACTTAGACACCATGCCTAGGATCTGAATCCGAACCTTAATTGTGTATAAGACATGTTGTTTATGTGTACTGTGTGTGGAGGAATACTTGAGCCTTTATATGCTTTCCATGCTTTTACCCTATCTGCAGTCCTACTTGTTTATTATATGTCGCCTTAGCATTTTCACCTTTAAAAATCTGAGGGTCTGCCTAGCACCTCCCTTATAGGATAGAAGTCCCAAAATCCTCTGAGACTGATAGGAAAGGGACGGGTAACAACATGCAATCAAGTTTGTGACCAACACGCGCTTTAGTTACCTTCACGGGGTAGAAAAGGGTAGAATATGGACATGATGACCGGTGCTCTAATGCAACGTGTAGCCCCTCTTTGAGGAGTGTCATACCGAGTATTACATTGATGTGATCCATATTATAAACAAACCTAGGACATCCCTTTACTCTTCATAAAGTGTGCTTAGATTGTAATTCTCTTAAAAATCTAGTTTCTCATTAATTGTTCTTCAAACATCTGTACTTTGACTTAAATCCCCTATTATGTGAGCCCTATTTGTCTTATTTGCTAAACTGTACAAATTCACAAAAAAGCTATTTGTCCGGGAACCACACTTGTGGATCCTGAGGGGTGCCTAACACCTTCCCCTTAGGATAATTTCGAGCCCTTACCCTGTCTCTGGTTATCAAGGTAGTTATAAATGAACCCCTTTGGTTCCCTAACGCACCTCAAAATCGTTAGGTGACGACTCTTCAAAACGCAAAACCCCTTTTACCAAAAGGAACGAGTTGTCTCAACTAAATGTCATAAACCCGATTTCGCGAGAAAAAAGGGGCACGACAATCAACCTGCCCTGAGTCATCCAAAATGTTACAATCATATTTGAGTCCTTTAATGAGTCTGGGGACTCTCCCTCTGGCTATATGAAACAACGTAGGTGTATGACGGGCTAACTTATCGAACATTATGGCATATTCTGACGCTGTCATATGACCTGACGCAACAATTCAAACCTTATGCGCCACGCAAAATGAAAAGTTCGAGAAACAAACTCTTTCAAAAGCATTTATGAGAACTGAGTCAAGTAATTGATGTTGCATTGGCTGGTCACCCTCTTCGTAGGTTTGTAACAAACACCGGCGGCCAATTTCTTCCTATACTTTGCTAACTCAACACTGCTGAGCTACCCCTTCTATTCATATACTTTTCATTATTCTTTTGGGGTAACTCTCATCTCTATTGACACACGATGATCACAAAAGTAAAGCTCTACACAGATAATTCTTGGCACGAACCATATAGTCTAGAAGCTTGTCAACCACTGTACTCCCTCTGGAGCACCCCAAAATCCGCAACTGTGACTTCCACGCTGAGTAGACCTTCTGTAGATTTAAAGTTGTTCGAATAACTCCTTTGGTACTGAGGTATAGGGTTATTAAGGAGACTGACATACCACAATTCCCAGCTTTATCTCTTGCAACATCTCCGGCCTTATACATTCCAAGCCAAAATCGATATAACACATGACCCCGCAATATATTCCTTGATGGTGGACTTTTCCACTTGTCACAAAGTCATAGGTCACAATGCCTGATAATCTAAAATGTTAATCTTCACGGCTCATATAAATCGACCTCGTTGCTTTCAACTATTCCCTTGTTATGCAACACTGGAGTAGCTATAAATCCTTCTGTGATATGGGCTAGTCCAACATGTACCGACTAAGCTAGAACCTCCGCGTCTAGATCCATTTGACACTGTACAATAGGTGTTGATGTTCGAGCTTTAGACTGAGCTCCGCTTCTGTCTCTTCCCTGCTTCACCTCTTGTCCGGTTGTAGACGCTTTGCGTGTTGTCGAGATTTGTGAGAGGACAAGAATAGACAAGTTCAATCATCAATGGTAGAATAAACTCGCGCGATAAAGTAGAATAGAAGTGAAATTGTTTCTAACTTCATAGCCTCCGAGAGATAAGTACAGACGTCTCCGTACCCATCCTTTAGACTCTACCAAGTTTTTTTGTGAATTGTGAGACCAAAGCAATCTAGATCTCTGATACCAACTTGTCACGACCCAAATTCCCAACCTTAGGGATCGTGATGGCGCCTAACACTACACTTGCTAGGCAAGCCAATGTTAGAGTTCGATTAGCTATTTACCTTTGATTATCCATTTAAACATAATAAACAATTATAAAATAAACTTAAGATACTGACTTTCAATGAATAATTCCAAATATAAAATAATAAATACTTAAATAAACCGAGCCACGAACTAATTATATAAGTAACTCTAGAACTACCCCAGGTTCTGTTTTCACAATTCACGAACTACTAAAGAATACTACAAATAATGGGCTGAAAGAAATAGTGTAACTGTTCTGAATATAATAATTTTTTTTATAAAAATAGGAGAAGACTCTCGGGATCTGCTAACGCTGGCAGATATACCTCGTGTCTCCGAATAAATGAATAGCCACTCTAAATATCTCTATTGCTGGTTGATACCTGGATATGCACAAAAGAGTGCAGAGTGTAGTATCAATACAACCGACCCCATGGACTGAGTAAGTGTCGAGCCTAACCTCGACGAAGTAGTGACGAGGCTACATCAGGGAATTAACAACATATAACCTATGAAAATAATATTTACAATAATGCAACAAAATAATTCTACACGAACAAAAAAAATATAACCGAGACAATAAATATAAAGCAAAATGGAAATCTAAACAAATAAGTAAGTACTGCAACAACAATGTAATAACTCAGCCGCCATTTTCAGGCTTCAACTATAACAATAAGGGAGGACAATTATATATATATACCGCTCAACCGTTTTGTACCACAAGGAATCCAGCTAAAACAACCAATACTCTTTCCAAAATAACCACAATAATATATAACAATAAGATAACAAGGCCAAGCAGTCATAGAAACAATAATGGATATAGAACAATTAAGACAAGAATCAATTAAGTTGGGAACGGGAATGGGATCATGCTTAACAGGAAAATTGGTTGGTGCATAGATACTCATCACCTCACCTATAAACCACGCCCATACATTTCACATAGCACACAAATGGGGATTCTTATTCCCTCAAGTCAAAGTTAGACCAAACACTTACCTCAATTTCGCAGGTCACTCACTGCTCAATTACAACCTTTTCTTTAGAATCTTGCTCTAACTTGCTCGAATCTAATCATAATTAACTAAATATCATTAATTAAGTCTAAAGGAACTAACTTTATTGAAAATTACAATTTTTCCTAAATTGTTTTAAAAAAAATGAAAACCCGACCCTAGGCCTGCTTGGTCTAAACTCAGGGTTCGGACCAAATTACGTTTACCCATTCACCCACGAACCCAAATATACAATTAGTTTATAAATCCGACCTCAATTCGAGGTAAAGATTCGATTTTTACAAAATTCCCTAATTCTACCCAAACCCTCAGTTTTTATTATGAAAATTCTTAGTTTTTAATTTAAAAGTGATGAAAAACAATGAGTAATTGAAAGAGTAAAGTTTAGAATTGATTACCTATTACTTGAGGATGATATTTGGTGAAGGAATTCGTTCCTAGGGCTGTGGGGTTCGAAAATTTGAAGAAAAAGAAGTCTGCTCGTTATATATATATTTTCTGCCAGCTATTCTTCCTCGTTTCTCATGCCAAACGATCCTGAAGCACGATTTTTATGTCTCCAATGGATTCCTTGTGAAATTCTAATCAAGTTAGGCTTTTGAATCACTCAATTTGACCTTATAACGGAGGAAATATGTAGGTTTTAATATTTACAAATAGTGCAGATTTTTAATACGCCGTCAGTGGCAATTTCGTAATTAGCTTGAAAAATCTGGCAACTTTAGCAAAATGCCCATAAAATCCTCATACGATGTCCAATTCGATGATTCTTTTTACTACGGTTCTGTAATTACGATACAGATCTAATACTCATTCAAAACAGAAATCGGAGCTCATTTGTTCAATATGATATCATTTATGTTTGAAGAAACGACGTCGAAACATAAGAAAGAACGAGCGCAACACAACCCAAACCTAATTGAAACTCACCCGAGCCCTCAGGGCTCTATACTAAACATGCACGCAAGTCAAAAATCATCATACAGACTTGCTCGTGCGATCAAATCATGAAAATAACATGTAAAACTATGAATTAAACCTCAAAACTCCTTATTTTCATCAAGAACACTTATAGTTCATAACTTTTCAACCGGATGCCGGAATCACGTCAAACGAACTCCGTTTTTCACCAAATTTCATAGGCAAGGCCTAAATATCATAACAAATCTGTATCGAACTCCGAAACTAAAATACGTCTCCGATACCAATAATTTCAAACATTAATTCTTTTCTTTATTTCATAAATATTTCAGCAAAACAATTTCTTTCAAAAATTGATTTCTAAGGCTTGGGACCTCAGAATTCATTTCCGGGCATTCTCCCGAGTCCCATATTTTACTGCAGACCTCCCAGGATCATCGGAACACAGATCCGGGTCCGTTTACTCAAAATGTTGACAAAAGACTACTACAATCAAATTTTAACTCTAGAAATTACTATTTCTCATATTTTAACATAAAAGCTTTTCGATTTCACGCCCAGACTGCGAACGCAAATCGAGGTATTTAAAATTAGTCTTTTTATGGCTAATAAGCCTAGAATTGGGTCTACATTCTTAAAATGACCCTTTGGGTCATCACACAATTGTGGATGACTTTAGTAGATCTACTTGGACTCACTTAATGGGGTCCAAGAGTTGTGCCTTTCTCTCCTAAAATCCTTTGTTCTCATGGTCAAAACTCAATTTAATGTGCATGTTTAAACCATTAGAAGTGACATGCATTAGAGCTTGGCTCCAATCACACATCTAATTCTTTCTTCTCCGGCAATAGAATCATTCATCAAACTAGGTGCCCTCATACACCTTAACAAAATGGCGTGGTAGAGAGGAAGCACATAATATTACTTGAAGTATTTAGAGCTATTCTTTTCAAATCCAAGGTGCCACTTAGATCCTAGGGTGATTGCATATTACAACCACTTATATCAACGATAGACTTCCTTACAAATTACTCAACAACAATCACCTTTTGAAGTATTATATGAGAAGGAACTGTGTTATTCTCACCCCAGATCTTTTGGTTGCTTATGTTATGAAACTTCCCAGTTCCACAAAGGGATAAAATTCCACCAAGGGCCTTGAAATGTGTATTACCCTTTTGCCAAGAAGGGATACAAGTTGTATTGTTGTGATGACCCAAAAGGTCATCTTACGTTATTTAAGCTATACCTGTGTTTCGAGGCTTCGAGAGCCTCCGTTAGTCTCATCTCGATATGCGTGCGCAGCCCGGGCATCTAGCCGGGAAGCTATTATGTGAAAATTAGATAAAAATGAGTTTTGATAATTAATAAATGAATATAGTTGACTTTGGTCAACATTTTTGGTAAACGGACCCGAACCCAGACCCGTGATTCGACGGTCCCGGAGGGTCCGTACGAAAATATGGGACTTGGGCATATGCCCGGAATCGAATTCCGAGGTTCCAAGCCCGAGAAATGGATTTTTAAAGAAAATTGTTTTCTGAAAATAATAAAGGATTTTGAAAATGAATAATTATGTGAAAACCGTGTTGCCGGGCCCGTATTATGGTTCCGGAGCCTGTAACAGGTTTATTATATGTTATGTGACTTATCTATGAAATTTGGTGTAAAACGGACTTGAAATGACGTGATTCAGATTAAAAATGGGAAAATTTAGAAGTTTATGAAGTTTAAGAAATTTCTAAGAGTTTCGAGGTTTAATTCTGTGTATTTGATGATATTTTGATGATTTAAAAGATTGTACAAGTCCATAGGATGTATTGGGAGACGTGTGTGTTTTTTGGTTTTGAGACCCGAGGGCTCGGGTGAGTTTC
>ML267996.1:386-37331 GCA_005239495.1 Nicotiana undulata
ACTCTCGTCACGTGGTGCGTACGTAGCCCCCTCAACAAGCACAATTAGCAACAAAGAACCTAAGGGACATTTCCCCCTTACAAAGTTTGGAAAGGAGGCTCACCTGGACAAGTACTCCTCCGGTCAACGGACCAATCAACACGACACACGAATCCTCCGAATCACCCTCGATGGCTCGCAACTAACCAAAAACACATAATTATATCAATTTAGGAAGATTCGAGGAGGATTTATCAAATATTTCCTTAAAAACGTATTCTTGACGTACTTTGGAAATTCAACTCCGAGCCTCGGCATCCGGAAAATTATAATTCTTGAAGAAACGCGCTAAACGTCGCCTAAGGATCAAGATATCAATTAATCATCCCTCAATGGCCCAAAAATCAGAATTCACATTTTCATCAAACCCCTCTTTCTTCCCCCAACAATTTCTTATGAATTCTATTGATTTGGAAGAGGAAATTCCCAAGGAATGGAAGAAATTGACATGTGGAGGGTTAGGGAATCACTTACCTGAGTTTCTAGGCCGAAATACCCGTTCTAGAGCTCTTGGGGTCGTCAACAATGGAGGAAATATGATTTTTGGGAAAGAATACACGACTTGGGCCTTTTAATGGGACTGCCCAGCAGTTTCCGCACCTGCGGTAAATTGGCCGCTCCTGCGGAAAGAGGCCTGGGCACTGGGGGAAATTCCCGCACATGCGGACTTTGGATTGCAGTTGCGGACTCGCACCTGCGGGAAATATTCCGCACCTGCGATTGGCCTGGCCCTGGGGGAGGTCGCACCTCCGGGCCTTTGTCCGCGCCTGCAGAACCGCGCCTGCGAGAAGAGGGGTCTCCCCTGCGGCTGGAGCCGTACCTGCGAAGGGATTTCCGCTGGTGGGAACCTCGCGCCTGCGGCTCATGGACCGCAGGTGCGGTCACACCAGCAAATTCCAACCAGCTATGAGTTTCGCTGGTTTTTGACCCCGTTCGGGGTCCGGGAGACCCCTGGGCCCACCCGAGCCCTCGGAAAATTATACCAACAAGTCCAAAATGACATGAAGGACTTGCTCGAGCTCCCTGAACACTAAAAACATCATTCAAACCAAGAATCACTCTCCAAAACCCCTTAGATTAAACTTAGGATTTCAAGAAAAATCAAATGGCTCATCAATACGCCGAACGGGTCTATACTGCTCGGAATGACCCCAAATTTTGCGGACAAGTCATAAATGATATACGGAACTATTGCCAGTTCCGGAATTCCATTCGGACCATGATATCACGAGGTCCAATTCCAGGCTGAATTCCAAATCATATAAAATCCTGAATTCCAATTCAGGTGCAAAAATACTCCCGGGTCATCAGAAACCCGAGGCGAACACACTCCCAAGTCCGATATCATCATCCGGAGCTGCTGGAGCTGTCAGAACTCGATTCCGAGGTCGTTTGCTCAAAATGCTGCTCAGAGCCAAAATCAGCCAAAAAGGCGAGCCTTCAGGAACCAAGTGTTCCTGAACTGGCCAAATCACTTCTGAATCTCGAACTACCTGCCCATACAATTCATAAGGCACGAGTAGTCGCTATGGGAAGAATCATTCACGGGAACAGAGTCCCAACACACAAAACGACCGGCTGGGTCGTTACAGTGCCAGTCCTTGGCTTTTGTTTGTTAGTATTAATTATAGGAAAGATATGAATCAAGTTTTGGCTCAAGAGATATCTAGGATGGTTCTAGAACCTGGGGCAGCTGTCCCCATTGGATTAGCACAAAAATACTGAGCCAATAAGGGATAGCCAGCTGTCTAGGTAGTTAAAAAAGATACTTGCGTGAGGTAATAATTCCCATTCTATTTCTACATCACATGGCACCCAAAAAGGGCTATATATAGACCCTTATTTTACGCAAAAAGGGGATAGATTCTGAAACCTAGAAAAAATACACAAAAGTTTCTGCACTACTTTTATTGAAAAATTGGATCGAATTGGTTTTTCTGATTTTTCCTTTAGAAGAATTTTGAAAGGCTTTCGTTGGCTGGTTGGTTTTTTTGTTTTTGGCCATGGACTAAAGAGTTGTGGTTGCTTTGACTTACTGTTGTGCTCATACTTCTGTTCTTGCTGAAATCCTCACTCTCTTTTGCTTTGTTTTGATATCCAGGTACTTCTTGGACCATGAATGATATGTAAAGTTAAAGTTTGAGATATGTAGTTAGACTGTGAAGATCTAATGATAAATGTTGCCTTTTTTAATTTCATTCACAGGTTTCTTTAAGTTCATCTGCCATCTTTACGAGTTTCAGCTTTCTTTTTATGTGGTTCCTCTCATTTCTTTTCTTTTTATGTAGTATTGGTCGAAGTCAAGCAATGAACATCTTTGTTAGTTTCATTTTGGTTAAGTGTTGATTCTCAGTTTAGTGTCGGTTCAGGTCATGATTTCTCCAGTTTAATTCCCTTTAGGATCTGGTCCTAAGCATCTGAGTTCCTTTTAAGAGCTATGATTTGAACAAGAGGTTGTACGTTTGAAAATATGTCATCTGACTACTGTATATTTTCAATTTAAATCGCTTAGAATCTCAATATTGTTAAGGCAGTTGTACATGTGATTTAGGTATAATTAGTGAGTAGTTTTAAATTTCAGATGTATGCTGCTGGCATTAATAGTAAAACAATGATTTAAAAGTGTATAACATGGTTATTTGGGTGTTGTGATTTTTGAGGCTTGCATATCATGTTGTTGTATGTCAATTATGGTCAGGTGAGCTTCAGTAGGGCCTTAGCGTTTGAATTATCATTGCCTAGCATTTGGAGTTTGGAGTTGGCCCAAATGGGGCCGCCTGGGCTATGGCCTGTCTTGTTGGGCCCCGGCTATCTCCGTTCTTTCATTTGGGCTCAATATCGAGCCCAACCATCATCAGTGTGTATTTTCTCTAAGTGACCTTTTTTTTAGTAACGCAGTGGGCCTGGAGCTGTTGGCCCATCTGAAAAGGGGCGACAGTGTGCCTAGCCTCTCTTTTCGGCTTGATCTTGGGTCCAATTTTTCTTTCAAATAGTTTTGGCTTTAAGCTCAAACAGAATAGACGTAAATAATTAAAGGTTTAGCATGAACACCAACTTTCCTTTATTTCACCTAATAGTTGTATAAGAACATCATTATATTTTTAATTAGATATAATTATTTTGAATAGAGCGAGGCATGCCATCTTCATTAAATCACTTATGGCCCTCACAAATACTAATTAATGAATATTCATAGAAAATGCTTTAGGCGCGAATTGATCCATTATCGTGATTGTGTACACGTATGCGTGACATAATTTAAGCACCAATTTTCAAATAAATTTAAGGTGCTACACTTAGAATTTTACTAATCAAAGTATACGTTCACGTAACTTTGAATAATTCTTCTAGTAATTAAATATACCTTTTTATTAAAATTGTGTATACGTTTACGTAACACAAATAAAGATTAAAATGAACACTCGTAGAGACATTTTAGGGACGAACTTCTTAAAATTTTCGGAATTGTGTACACGCCCGCGTGACATGATTCCAGTATCTTTTTTGACAACAAAACAAAAATATGCTCTTGCGCACTTTATTTATCCGCTTGAATGAGTTCAGTGTCGGGAATTATGTACACGTCCGCCTGACATGATTTTAGATACATTTTAAAAAATCTACGGGTTTACGCATACGTGACCCGTCTCAAGTAACTCTTTCAATACAAAAGAATAATAAAGCGGTAAAGATATAAAATGCACATAGGTACAAAAATAATAATTAAATTAGGCCAAGTTTGATCATTAAGCGACCGTGCTAGAACAACGGAACTCGGGAATGCCTAACACCTTCTCCCGGGTTAACAAATTTCCTTACTCGGATTTCTGGTTCGCAGACAATTTAAACAGAGTCAAAACTTCCTCGATTTGGGATTTAAAATAAACCGGTGACTTTGGACATCATAAATTATCCCAAGTGGCGACTCTGAATAAATAATTAATCCCATTTGTATTATTGTCACTTTAATTAGAAAAACTCCATTATTACCCTCACCGGGGGTAAAAAGAAGGTGTGACAGCTCTGGCGACTTGGCTGGGGAACCGAACCCAGAATCTCTGGTTCAGGGTTCAAGAATTCGAGCTTTTTATGTGATTTTACTTGGCTTTGATAAATTGTGATATTACTGTGTTTTGTGCGCTCAAGTATGCTAATGTTATTTATTTACCGCTTTGATATTTATTTGAACTGTATTTAAAACATTCTTCTTACGCCTCCCTTCTGAGTTTTCTAAAATTGGTGCACACGTTCGCGTGGCCTGCCTTTCTGTTAGAGTTCATACCAAGTAAGAAATACAGGGATGGACTAGCCACTAGGTCGGATAGCCTTTCGTGCTACCGGTACGTCGCTCCCACCCCGACTCGAGTTGTCCGCTCGGGTAGCCAAGGTCCAGAATAAAATCCCTGGTTTAAACCCTAGAATGACAAAACCTCATCCTGGATCCCTAGTAGGAACGAGTATCTGCATCATGTGCATTTTTTACTTAGGGGACTCAACACAGGGGTTGGGTCCGTCTAGGACAGGTGTACCCGAAAAAGACCATCCTGATGCATCCTACTTGCTATATGTGCATTATTTGTCTCGGTTTGTTGTTGACCGGCTAAGGAAAGAAGAACAATAGAAAAACCAAGAGTGAGGGAGGATGGAAATTTACCAGTTTGGAAAAACCTGATATTTGAAAAATACCTCAAAACTCTGTCAAATTTTCCGGAAAAGAAGGGAGAAAAGGATTTCAAAATATGTGAAAATGAAGAGAAAGGAATTTCAAAATAGTGGTAAATGAGCAAAAATGAGAAGAGAATTTCAAAATAAGTCAATCATTTTTCTTTAGTTATGTCAAAACGGGCAGAACTACGCAGGTCTGATGTGAGATACGTAGGCAAACCTCATAGGTTCCGGCCTTCACTTTTTTTAAAAAAAAATCCAAATATATTTTCCTTTAGAAAAGTCTTTCTTTGAGACCCATACTTTTCAAAAATCAAAAGTAAATTCTTTTACTCCCTTTTGTAGAAAGTCTTTCTTTCGTACCCCAATTCTCAAAAATAAAATAAACAAAAAGGATATTCTTTAATCACTTTTTTAGAAAAGTCCGAATAAAAAAAAAATTAAAACCAATAATATTTTCTTTCATTTTAGAAGTCTTTCATTCGAAAGGAAAATCAAAATATAAAAAAATTTAGAAGTCTTTTTTCCAAAAAGTAAAAAAAAATTCAAAATTTGAAAAAATCTATTTTTCTTTATTCTTTATGTCTTTCTTTCGGAAATTTGAAAAAATATCCAAAAAAAAAATTCAAAAGAGAAGAAAAAAAAAAAGCCAACGAGTTAGGTATGTTATTTACAATATTCTCAATCTTCCTGAACTACGTAATGATCTTATTCATGCGGCGCCATGATACGTAGGCAATCCCCATAGGTTTCGATCATAACCATAAAATAAAAAATAAAAAAAGGAAAAAAGAGAGAAAATCATAGAGAGAAAGAAAATTAAGAAAATCGAGTGGAAAGAAATAATGGCAAAACAAGTGCAAAATAAGAGGCAACCAAAAATAGTGATTGGGAAAGGTTTTGTAGTGAAAGGAAAATAAGAGAGAATTGGAAAGCGCAAAAGCGAATAGTTAGCTAAAAACTGGGATGACGCATGCAGCCGCTCAAATGCATGACTAGGAACTTTAACTGTCTAGGTGCATTGCATCCCAAATGTGCGGTTGCCTACCTATTAAATCTTTTAACGCTGACAAGATTGCTGTAATTCCAGTGAATTCAGGCAGATGGTTAGTTTGTTTGGCATTCTGGCAACCCACCCGTACAACACCAGGTCTAAAGATAAGTTGATCATGGCTGGAAAAAAGCTGGATGCAAGTGTTATTGATTCGTCAAGGGAGGGAGAGGAGTCATATGTTAATCTGAAAGAGGAGTTACACAAGTTGAAACACCAAATGACAGAAATGTACCAAGCATGGATGAAGGGGCATCCACCACCATCATATCCTGATTTCGTTCCGCCACTAGCCCAACCCCAAGAACCTCCCACTATTGACTTATCTTCGCAATATCCACCAGGCTTCCCCCATTACCACCATTATCAGGGTACCACTTCCCAAACCACACAAGCACCATCAGCCAAACCAGTCCCGTACCCCCCTCCACCAGCTACCCCTGTTTTCGTAGCACCCCCGCCTACTGCATTTCATCGATCCTCCAGTGAGCCATTATTCCATACCCAAGATAAGCAATACTATCCTCTAGAGCCTACTTTCAAGGTCCCAGACCATTACTCCTACATTCCTCGTTTCGACCTCCCTGTTGAGACTGAGAAACTACCTAAAACCTAGAGCAGGAAGAGATGTTCAGGAAGGTAAGAAGCCTGGAACAATCGTTCAGAAACATGCAGGGATTGGGAGGCCAGGTGAGCGTAGCCTACAAATATTTATGTCTCTTTCCTGATGTTCAGCTGCCTGTGGGATTCAAATTGCCTAAATTTGATCTATATGATGGTCATGGAGACCAGGTGGCCCATTTGAGGGGATTCTGCAGTAAAATGAGAGGAGCCGGTGGGAAAGATGAACTACTGATGGCATACTTTAGCCAGAGTCTGAGTGGCGCGGCATTGGAGTGGTATACTTGGGATGATTTGTCCCAAGCATTCGCTCGTCATTTCCAATACAACATCGAGATTATTCCAGACCGTTTGTCTTTGACTAAGATTGAGAAGAAGCCTAGTGAAAGTTTCAAAGAATCCGGTTTTCGCTGGGGAGAACAAGCGGAAAGAGTTAACCCCTCGATGGAGGAAAACGAAATGGTGGAGTACTTTCTGCAGGCACTGGAGCCTACTTACTTTGGCCAACTGATATCAGCCATAGGCAAGTCTTTCAACGAGGTAGTAAAGATGGGTGGCATGGTGGAAGAAGGGCTTAAATCAAGCAAAATCATGAGCTACTCAGCCATCAAAGCAACCACCCAAGCCATTCAGAATGGTACCGGGGGAGTGATTGGAAAGAAGAAGAAAGAAGATGTGGCAACAGTTGATTCAGGATCATGGTTTGGACCGAGGGGCCCATCACTCCATTATACCCATCCTCGACCCCATCACCAAGCCTACCCCCAAAATCCATATAATCCACCCCAACATTACTTCCCATCACCAGACCCTCAAATTTATGTCCACCACGCCCAGTCATATACTCAAGCTCCATCCTATTCACAATGGCATGCCCCATCCCCACAAAACACCTACCCAGCTCCATAAAATGCTTACCCACCCCAGCGAACCTATCGAAACCCTATTGGTCCAAGTTTCCGGCCCAAACCAGTATTCAGAAATGAGAGGTTGCATTGGAAGAAAACATTCACCCCGTTGGGGGAGTCTTACACCAGTTTATTCCCGAGATTGAGACAGTTGGATGTGTTGAGGCCGATTGAGTCAAAACTGCCAAACCCTCCTCCAAAGAATCTTGATTACTCCGTGAGCTGTGCATATTGTTATGGTACTCCGAGACATGATATGGAGAAGTGTTGGCACCTGAAAAATGCCATCCAGGAACTCATCGACACAAACCAAATTGTAGTTCAAACCCCGGAGGCACCCAACATCAATCAGAACCCATTGTCAACCCATGATGAAACAAACATGATTGAGATAGTATATAAGGGGGAACCCAAGAAGCCTTCACAATCCATCATGATGATTCGGTCTAGTGAGGTCAAGCCAGTCAGAAAACCAACGGTTGAAGGATCAGTGAGCAAATTGAACACGACATACGGTGGGCCGTCTGTGGTAATTGAGAAAAGATCCCCAAGTAATGTTTTAGCAAAGCAAGATAAGTCAAAGGTGGTCGTGCTAGGGTTGGCGAGTAAGCCTATCATAATTGTGGAGGGTGCTCGTACGGACCCTATCATCATTAAGCATGTAACCCAGTTGCCGGTAGTCAACACCAATGCTATCCCATGGAACTACGAACGGGTGACAGTGACCTATAAGGGAAAGGAAGTGAAAGAAGAAGTTAATGAGGCACATGGATTAACTCGTTCGGGGAGATTCTTTGCCCCGGAAGAATTAAGGAAACCTAAAACATCCAGAGATAACCCAGCCCTAGTAAAGAAAGCAGTCAGTGAAGAAGAAGCGGAGGAGTTTTTGATAAAAATGAAGGTACAAGATTACTCCATCGTAGAGCAGTTGAGAAAGATGCCCGCTCAGATTTCCCTGCTATCATTGTTGATCCATTCAGACAAGCATCGTCAGGCCCTGATGAAAATTTTGAACGAGGCTCATGTCCCCGACAAAATCTCAGTGAACCATCTGGAAACGATCGGCAACAAAATATTTGAAGTAAACAGTATTACCTTCTCTGATGACGAGTTGCCCGTGGAAGGTACTGAACACAACAAAGCTCTCTATCTTACGGTGAAATGTGAAAATTCTGTGGTCACCAGGGTATTAGTTGACAATGGATCCAGTGCAAACATTTTCCATCTCTCTACTATGAACAAGTTAAAAGTTGATGATGAGAGGATTCATAAGAACAACATATGTGTCCGAGGTTTTGACGGTGGATGAAAAGACTCAGTTGGTGATATAGTGCTTGAGCTGACAATAGGACCGGTGGAGTTCACCATGGAATTCCAGGCATTGGACGTGTCTGTCTCTTACAATTTACTGTTAGGTCGGCCGTGGATACACGCCGCCAAAGCAGTCTCGTCCTCTTTGCACCAGATGGTCAAGTTCGAGTGGGACAGACAGGAGATCGCCGTGCATGGTGAGGAGAATTTGTGTGCTCACAGTGATGCCTATGTCCCGTTTACTGAGGCCTAAGATGAAAAAGGGCGTTGGGTCTATCAAGTTTCTGAAACAGTGCCGGTCGAGAAGATTCCGGAAGGGAAGTGTGTTCCAACTCCGAGGATAGCATCTGCATCCTTCATGGTGGCCTCTGAAATGTTGAAAAATGGATTTGTGCCAGGTAAAGGTTTGGGTGCATCCTTGCAGGGTATCGTATAGCCAGTGTCCCTCCCTGAGAATTTGGGCACGTTCGGTCTTGGATTCAAACCCATAGCGGCATAAGTGAAAAGGGCTAAAAGGGTGAAACAGAAGGCGTGGGAACTTCCGAAGCATATATCGCGTCTCTCCAGGTCTTTTGTTAAGCCCGATGCCAGGAAACACACAGTGTCAACAGTTCCAAATCCTATGGTTGACGTTGATGAGGAATTAATTGAAAGGTTCCAGAGGTGTTTTGATGATGTGAACATGGTAGAAGTCAGAGGACAGTCCATCAAAGCAGACGTGCAGTTCGTCGGGCCGAATGAGCTTAACAATTTGAAGGAAACTCCTCTCCCTACTCAGAAGGAGTCTTGGTAGTTTGTTTTGGTTTCCTTTTGATCTGGGTTATTCCAGGGTTGTTACCCAGATTTTTATTTTTTCGTTTGCTGATGTACAAACCTTGTTATCCTTTTTTTTCAATGAAATGCAATTTCCCTTTTCCATCTTTCGTGATAGTTCCTATTTTTGTTTTCTTTTCTTTTTGTACAGTTCTTTTTATGGTGGTTTCAATGACATGACATGCATGAGGAATCTTCGGCCCAGCCTTAAAAGTCAATCCAATTCTGAAATAATAATCCAAGAAATAGAGTGTGATGATGAAACAGAATATGATGAGGATGAGGCATTTGAGGAAATTAGTAAGGAATTAAATCATTTTGAAGAAATACCCAAGCCTAATCTGAATGAAACGGAAGCAGTAAATTTAGGAGATCCAGATAATGTCATAGAAACCAAGATAAGTGTCCATCTTGAGCCACAAATCAGGGAAGAATTAATCAAAGAATTGTTTGAATATAAGGATATTTTTGCATGGTCGTATGATGACATGCCAAGTTTGAGTACCGATTTGGTGGTCCACAAGCTTCCAATTGACCCAGCATTCCCTCCCCTCAAGCAGAAGCTGAGAAAGTTCAAAACTGACATGAGTGTGAAGAATAAGGAAGAAATCACGAAGAAGTTAGACGCAAAGGTCATTCGAGTCACGCGATACCCTACTTGGCTACCTAATGTTGTGCCAGTTCCAAAGAAAGACGGCAAGACCAGGGTGTGCGTTGATTATCGTGATCTCAACAAAGCCAGTCCAAAGGATAATTTTCCATTGCCAAATATCCACATTCTGATTGACAACTGTGCCAAGCACGAGATTAGGCCTTTTGTAGATTGCTATGCGGGATACCACCAGATTTTGATGGATGAGGAGGATGCAGAAAAGACAACATTCATAACTCCATGGGGAACTTATTGCTACCGGGTAATGCCATTTGGTTTGAAAAATGTTGGGGCAACTTACATGAGGTCAATGACTATTGTGTTCCATGACATGATACACAAGGAGATAGAGGTTTACGTGGATGATGTGATCATAAAGTCAAAGCAACAGGCTGACCACGTCGGAGATTTGAGAAAGTTCTTCCAAAGGCTCCGCAGGTATAATCTTAAGCTTAACCGTGCCAAGTGCGCATTTGGTGTTCCATCCGGAAAGCTCTTGGGATTCATAGTCAGTCGTCGAGGTATTGAGTTGGACCCGTAAAAGATCAAAGTTGTCCAAGAGTTGCCACCTCCAAGGAACAAGACTGAGGTGATGAGTTTGCTCGGGCGTTTAAACTACATCAGCAGATTTATTGCTCAACTCACGACAACTTGTGAGCCCATCTTTAAGTTGTTGAAGAAGAATGCTGCGGTCAAATGGACTGATGAATTCCAGCATACGTTCGATAAAATCAAGGAGTATCTGTCAAACCCACCTGTGTTGGTCCCGCCAGAACCCGGGAGGCCTTTAATTGTATATCTGACGGTTTTGGACAAATCGTTTGGCTGTGCGTTGGGTCAACATGACATCACAGGCAGGAAGGAGCAAGCCATCTATTATCTCAGCAAGAAATTCAAATCCTATGAGGTTAAGTACACTCCCCTTGAAAGGACATGTTGCGCTCTAACTTGGGTGGCACAAAAGTTGAAGAATTATCTGTCGTCCTACACTACTTACCTCATCTATCGCCTGGACCCTCTAAAGTATATATTTCAGAAGCCTATACCCACAGGAAGACTTGCGAAGTGGAAGATTTTGCTCACAGATTTTGACATTGTCTATGTGACTCGGACCGCGATGAAAGCCCAAGCATTGGCCGATCATTTGGCTGAGAACTCGGTCGACGAAGAGTATGAACCATTGCGAATTTATCTTCCGGATGAAGAGGTGATGCATATTGACAAGGTGGAGCAGGTTGGAAACTTTTCTTTGATGGAGCCGCTAACATGAAAGGTGTAGGAATAGGGGCAGTACTCATATCAGAAATAGGGCATCACTACCCTGTTACGGCTCAGCTTTGTTTCTATTGTACCAACAACATGGATGAGTACGAGGCATGCATTTTGGGATTAAGGTTAGTTGTAGACATGGGAGTCCAGGAAGTTCTGGTCTTGGGAGACTCGGACCTCCCGATGCACCAGATTCAAGGAGAATGGGAGACACGGGATTTAAAGCTCATACAGTATCGACAATGTTTGCATGATCTTTGTCAGCGGTTTCGATCAATAGAGTTCGGGAATATTCTAAGGATCCATAATGATGTTGCCAATGCTTTGGCTACCTTGGCGTCAATGTTGCACCACCCGAACAAAGCTTATGTTGACCCTCTGCATATTCAAGTCCGGGACCAGCATGCTTACTGTAATGTGATTGAAGAGGAACTCGATAATGAACCATGGTTCCATGACATTAGGGAGTACATTAGGATGGGGGTATATCCGGTGCAATCCACAGGTGATCAAAAGTGAACAATTTGACGTTTGGCTAGTGGATTTTTCTTGAACGGGGGGGAGGGGGGGGTTGTACAGAAGAACTCCATATCTTGGGCTATTGAGATGCATCGATGCTAAGCAAGCCACGACTATCATGACCGAGGTACATTCCGGAGTTTGCGGGCTGCATATGAGTGGGTATGTTCTGGCAAAGTAGTTTCTTCGAGAAGGGTATTATTGGCTCACCATGGAATGAGATTGCATCAGATTCGTGCGCAAGTGTCATCAATGCCAGGTACATGGAGACTTGATTCACTCTCCACCATCTGAGTTGCACACAATGTCTGCACCGTGGCCCTTTGTTGCTTGGGGCATGGATGTTATTGGACCAATTGAGCCCGCGACATCAAACAGGCACATGTTCATTCTGGTGACCATTGACTATTTCACTAAGTGGGTCGAAGCTAAAACTTTCAAATATGTGAACAAGAAGGCAGTGGTCGACTTTGTTCATTCAAATATCATTTGTCGGTTCGGAATCCCCAAAGTAATCATCACAGACAATGGTGCTAATCTTAACAGTCATTTGATGAAAGAAGTGTGCCAACATTTCAAGATTACGCATCGGAATTCCACTCTGTATCTCCCCGCGGAAAATGGAGTTGTCGAGGCAGCCAACAAGAACATAAAGAAAATACTTTGGAAAATGGTGCATGGTTCCAGGCAATGGCATGAGAAGTTGCCTTTTGCTCTGTTAGGTTATCGCACTATTGTTTGCACTTCAGCAGGTGCGACTCCTTAGTCATTGGTATATGGTACTGAAGCAGTGATACCCGCGGAAGTTGAAATTCCATCTCTTCGGATTGTTGTTGAAGCCGAAATTGATGATGACGAATGGGTCAAAGCCCGTTTGGAGCAATTAAGTCTGATTGACGAAAAAGGACAGGCACCAGTGTGTCATGGCCAGTTGTATCGAAAGGGGATGGCCAGAGCATACAACAAAAAGGTGCATCCCCGAAAATTTGAGGTAGGTCAGCAAGTATTGAAACACCTCCTTCCACATCAGGCCGAAGCAAAAGGAAAGTTCGCCCCAAATTGGCAAGGGTCGTTCATCGTAACGAGAGTGTATTCCAATGGTGCTTTGTACTTAACAGATATAGAAGGCAGATGTGTAGATATGGCTGTTAATTCTGATGCAGTCAAAAGATATTATGTATGATTTCTCTGGTTTAAATTGTGTTTGTTTGTACTTAGCATATTTTGGAGATTGGAATGACGAAGGCATTTTATTCTGCTATCTATACACTTTACCCTCTGTTACCCCTTTGAGCCTTATTTATTTTCTTTCATACCCCTCTTTTGGAATCACTAGCAAAGTTCAGAAACACGGACACAAAAGTTAAATAAAGAAGGAAAAGAAGAAAAGAAAAGAAAAAAAAATGAATGAAAAAGAGTGAAAAAAAGGAAAGAAAGAATGAAAAGAGTGAAAAAAAAGAGAAATAAGAGAAAAAGAGAAAAGTAACAACAACAATGCAATTCCTATGTCATAAACTACGTTCGACCTGATTCCTTTTAAGGATACGTAGGCAGCCTCACGATTCGGTCCCATCCAAAAAAACTTTTAAATGCCCCCAGGCAAAGAAACTGGGGCAGAAGTTGTGGCTATATGAAAGATCTGATTCCAAAAGTTGTAATTGTAAACTCAATTTGTTTTGAGCCTTTATCCTTTCTTTCTAACCCTATCCAAAAGCCTGCATTACTGTCCAAAGAAAGACCTTTCGACCAATATTTGAGAGTGCAAAGTCAAGCGAGACAGAGATATTATTCACCCCAGGGGCAACACTCCGTGTTGTACAAACGAAAACAAATAAATGAGAGAGTCTTATTGGTGAAAACATTCACGGGCACCGTAAGGCGCTGGTAAGCTGAGAGAAATTATAAATGAGAGAGTCTTATTGGTGAAAACCATCACGGGCATCGTAAGGCGATGGTAAGCAGTGAGAAATCAAAAATGAGAGAGTCTTATGGGTGAAAACCTTTACTGGCACCGTAGGGCGACAGTGAGTTGAGAGATGAACAAATGAGAGAGGTCTGTCGGTGAAAAACCTTCAGGGCACCGCAAACCGAACAAGGTCAGCGACTTGGAGAAGAGATGGGGTTATGGAGATCCTGGGCACAAGGTATGACAACTGAAAGTTGATTGGTTGAACAGGATGGGCTGATTAATCCGAAATGCATGTCATGATCATTGGTGCCATCCGCCTCACTCAGATAAGTCTTTTTTTTCTTTTTTTCTCCCACAAAAGTCATCATGTTTCCAATTTTCTTCTTTATTCCTAATTCTTAAAGTCATTGCATTTCATTTCGTTTGGGTTTATTTCTCTAAGGCTTCATCAATGTCAGCCTTGTTTAAGAAATTAAAGAAGGACTCCAAAGCTTACTACCAACTTCCGAAATTGCACTAAGCAAAGTGAGGTCAAAACATACCAGAAAAAGCACAATGCAAAAATGGAAAATAAGGTGTTAGTGAAAGTTCAAGTGGTCGAATGGTTTGGGAATGTTGTGGAAGATGCAGAGGTTCAAATGAGAAGGATAGAAATGTAAAACAACGGTTTGAGTACAGGTCATTCGGGTCTTTCAGGGTCATCTGGTTGAGATTCAGTCAGAAAGTCGAACAAATTCTTGGCCAGTTCAAAGCAACCAGTTAGAACAAAGCACGATGGTGGGAAGGCCATCTTCTACAAGAATGCCACAAACTAACCATCACATTTTCAAACTAATAAAGTTTTCTTTGATTGAAATAGTGGCAGGAAATCTCGTTTGTTCCGGAGGAACCCTCCGTAAGGAAAGCATGCACCAGACAGGTTTGACCGTGAATTCTCAGGACCCTCCTGGATAATGGGATTTGATTTCAAATTTTCAAAGATTTAGGTTTAAATTTTCAGAACCTTCCTGGACAATGGAACTTAGTTAAATTCAAAACATCCATGACTAACAAGATCTAGCATAAGCTCTACTTTGAGGAAATATAGTTAGCTTTAAAGTTTTCATTCTTAAGATGAGATTCAATTTGAAATTTTCAGGACCCTCCTGGATAATGGGATTTAGTTTAAATTCTTAGAGATTTTGGGTAACATGATTCGATTAACACTCACAGATGAGCCCAAATACCAAACTGGGGAAGAAAGTTTTCTTTATTTTGTCTGTTTTCTTGTGATTGCAATCACCCACCGGGAGAACAGGGTCAACTTTCGGTTTACATTTTCAAGTTCAAGAGGCATCAGGAGCCCGCCTGGAAAACAGGGTCAGTGTTCAACTTTCAATTTCAAAGTTAGAGAGGAGTCAGGAGAATCCCGGCCGAAGAATAGGGTCAAATTTCATATAACGGTTAAAGTCTCGGTAATCAGGCGCCCACCTGGAGAACAAGGGAACACAGTTCAAGTTTTTGCAATCAGGCGCCCACCTGGAGAACAAGGGAATACAGTTCGAGCTTTGGCGATCAGGCACCCACCTGGAGAACAAGGGAACATAGTTCAATGTTGTTGACAATGAGGCGCCCACCTGGAGAACAAGAGAATACAATTCAAGTTTTGGAAATCAGGCTCCTACCTGGAGAACAAGGGAATACAGTTCATGTTTTGGCAATCAGGTGCCCACCTGGAGAACAAGGGAATACAGTTCGAGTTTTGGCGATCAGGTGCCCACCTGGAGAACAAGGGAATACAGTTTGAGTTTTGGCGATCAGGCGCCCACCTGGAGAACAAGGGAACACAGTTCAATGTTGTTGGAAATCAGGCGCCCACCTAGAGAACAAGGGAATACCGTTCAAGATTTAGCAATTAGGAGCCCACCTAGAGAACAAGGGAATACTGTTCAAGTTTTTGGCAATCAGGCGCCCACCTGGAGAACAAGGGAAGACAATTTCAAGTTTTTGCAATCAGGCCCCCACCTGGAGAACAAGGGAATGAAGTCCAAGTCTCGACAATCAGGCACCCACCTGTAAAACAAGGGAACCCATTTCAGAATTCAATTCGGGATAGCAACAATAGAAAGTCGCTTCGAGATTGCAGGTTGACAGTTCGAGATGCACAATAGAACTGTAGAGGCAGCAAGACCAAGTTTGAAGAATTATAAATAGGAATCTTGTAACTAGCAGCTGATAGGTTTAGTTAGTATTTCATTTTGTTACTTTGATGTAATAAGGAGATCAATAGCAGTAACAGCAGCAACCGCAGTGAAACCACAGCTTCTTGGTAGTCTCAGCTACCAAAACTCCCTGAACTACACTGACCTGATTCCTTTATAGCCAAGTATATGTAGGCAACCTCGTAAGCAAGGTGCGGTAAAATCATTCAAAAATGCTTCCCATGGAGTACTCAAACGGGCAAAAATCGCTCGTACACGCTCACTTTATCTTTGCCCGAAAACTCTTTGTGTTTCCGAGAAAAGAGAGGCAGCTGTGAGCACGTGATTTTTTTTCCCTATAGGAATTACTCCCATAAAATATAAGAAAAAACAATTTTCCCATTTTTACAATTTTATAGGATTTTGTGGGAATTTGTGCTAATTGTTTGCATTTCTGTGGATGTTTATTTTTTGTTAAAATCATGAAAATGCCAACAAAAGAAAACCATGCGTTGAATTTAGATTTCACTTTTACATTGTTAAGATTAATTAGTGAATTAGTTGCTTTATTCAATAATGAAAATCACAAAAATTGGCTTACTTTTGCATTTTTGGCTTTTTAATTTTAGATTAGTAATTTCCTCTTTGATCTAGAAGTAATTAATTTTTGTTAAAATTATAGTAGATAATTAGATTAATTTTGCAAATTAATTTAATTTAGGAATTTAATTTAGGTTTTTTAATTAGTTTGAAAAGGAAGAGAAAAGCAATTGAAAAAATAGGAGAAAAAGAATTAGAAAAAGGTTGTTTTAATTAGGGCCCAAACCCCTTTGATCCATTCCAACCCAAGCCCAAAATCGGGCTACCAGATCCAGCCTCCCCAATCAACCAGACGACCCTGTTTTGAGTTGCATCATCTCAGCCGTTGGATTTCGATGATCCAACGGCCCAGAACTCGGGTCACCTTGTGTATTTAACTGTCCGAACCCAAGCACCCCCCCCCCCATTCCACTACCCCCTCATTCCTCATCTCTCAAGTTCAGAGACTGGAAACCCTAGCCGCCGCCCTAAAAACCCTCATCGTCTCCACCGCCTTCCACCTGCCGAAAATCGCCTCACGGCGGTTCTAGCACTCTGATCCCCTCTAAATTAACACCACATGATCTCCTCGCTCTCCTTTTTCAAAATCCCAAAATAGTTTCCCTCGAATCCCTCTCAAAATTCACCAATTTCAAATATGGGTGGGCATGCATGAGCTTCCAAGACAATTTGAGCCGGAAATGGGTGTCACATGTTTGTTCTCAATGGGAACAATCATCTGACGCTAATCTTTGGATTTAAATCAGAAAAAGACGGGTTCAGCCGGAGCCACTGGTTGTTCGTTGCAGTATGTACTTGTTCTTCTTCCCTTTTTCTATTTTTCCATCCTCTTGCCCTTCTTTAGCTTCTTCTTTACATCTTTGATTTCTCCTACCTTTTCTGTTTCTTTTGACCCGAAAATGAAAAGGCGTAGTTAGTCATAATTTTAGGCTGTTAGGTTTTCGTTTTCTTTTCTCTGTGATTAATCATTAATGTTTGTCAGTTATTCTAGGATTAGTTCATGATTTTTCTACTCAATGTCATCAGATTTTCAATTTTGGCTAGGATTTATCCGGATTGGTTTAGTTCATGCCTAGGCAAGTTCGTTTGGGAAAAAACATGTTTAATATTTCATTATAGTGTGATTGCTTGTTAATGGCGGTGTGTAATCTCATTTAAAAGGGTTCGAGCCTCAAGGATGGTTCAGTCATTAAATATTGTTAATATTGGTTTCAATTGTCATCTTTCTTAGTGATAAAATTGTTTAAATTTAGAGTTAATTCAAAAGTTAGTCGCCTAAGTGTTTGGTACTTTCAATCAATTAAGTTGTGCCAGTCTTGGCTTTTGTTTGTTAGTATTAATTCATAGGCAAGTGGAAGTTTGGGGGGTTCAATGGTATAAGGAAGAACTTAAGGGGGCTGGGAAAGATATGAATCAAGTTTTGGGTCAAGAGATATCTAGAAAGGTTCTAGAACCTGGGGCAGCTGTCCCCATTCGATTAGCACAAAAATGCTGAGCCAATAAGGGATAGCCAGCTGTCCAGGTAGTTAAAAAAGATGCTTGTGTGAGGGAATAATTCCCATTCTATTTCTTCAGCACATGGCACTAGGGCTGTGCACGGATCGGATTGGATCGGATTTAGCACATTTCGGATTCGGATTTCGGATTTCGGATTCTAAAAAATGCAATCCGAATCCGATCCGAATTATATCGGATCGGATTCGGATTTTAAAGTTTGGATCGGATGGGATTACGGATCGCAAATGCCTCAATGTTGCAAATTAATATGTATATTTTCTTTGTAAAAGAGGCAATGTATTAAGAAAAATTCATGTTTATACAATTATGAGAGTACTATGGTGCCAATATAGCTAACTCTAGCAATTGTAAAGGTAATAACTTGGAGGAAGATGTAAAGAAAGTACTGACTATCCGAAATTAAAGTGTAGTATTTATACATTGCCTAATAATTTCGGATTTCTGATCGGATCGGATTAAAATATACCAATCCGAATCCGATCCGAAATCAGAAATTTTTATAAACACAATCCGAAATCCGGTCCAATCCAAAATCCAAAATCCGAAATTGAATGGATCGGTTCGGATTTCGGATATCCGATCCAAATGAACAGCCCTACATGGCACCCAAAAAGGGCTATATATAGATCCTTCTTTCACACAAAAAGGGGATAGATTCTGAAACCTAGAAAAAATACATAAAAGTTTCTGCACTACTTTCATTGAAAAATTGGCTCGAATTGGTTTTTCTGATTTTTCCTTTAGAAGAATTTCGAAAGGCTTTCGTTGGCTAGTTGGTTTTCTGGTTTTTGGCCATGGACTAAAGAGTTGTGGTTGCTTTGACTTGCTATTGTGCTCATACTTCTGTTCTTGCTGAAATCCTCACTCTCTTTTGCTTTGTTTTGATATCCAGGTACTTCTTGGACCATGAATGATATGTAAAGATCAAGTTTGAGATATGTAGTTAAATTGTGAAGATCTAATGATAAATGTTGCCTTTTTTAATTTCATTCACATGTTTCTTTAAGTTCATCTGCCATCTTTACGAGTTTCAGCTTTCTTTTTATGTGGTTTCTCTCATTTCTTTTCTTTTTATGTAGTATTGGTCGAAGTCAAGCAATGAACAACTTTGTTAGTTTCGTTTTGGTTAAGTGTTGATTTTCAGTTCAGTGTCGGTTCATGTCATGATTTCTCCAGTTTAATTCCCTTTAGGATCTGGTCGTAAGCATCTGAGTTCCTTTTAAGAGCTATGATTTGAACAAGAGGTTGTACGTTTGAATGGGTGTCATCTGACTACTGTATATTTTCAATTTAAATCGCTTAGAATTTCAATATTGTTAAGGCAGTTGTACATGTGAATTCGGTATAATTAGTGAGTAGTTTTAAATTCCAGATGTATGCTGCTGACATTAATAGTAAAACAATGATTTGAAAGTGTATAACATGGTTATTTGGGTGTTGTGATTTTTGGGGCTTGCATATCATGTTGTTGTATGTCAATTATGGTCAGGTGGGCTTCAGTAGGGCCTTAGCGTTTGAATTATCATTGCCTAGCATTTGGAGTTTGGAGTTGGCCCAAATGGGGCCGCCTGGGCTATGGCCTGTCTCGTTGGGCCCCGGCTATCTCCGTCCATTCATTTGGGATCAATCTCGAGCCCAACCATCATCAGTGTGTATTTTCTCTAAGCGACCTTTTTTTAGTAACGCAGTGGGCCAAGATCTGTTGGCCCATATGAAAAGGGGCGACATTCTGCCTAGCCTCACTTTTGGGCTTGATCTTGGGTCCAATTTTTCTTTCAAATAGTTTTGGCTTTAAGCTCAAATAGAATAGACGTAAATAATTAAAGGTTTAGCATGAACACCAACTTTCCTTTATTTCACCTAATAGTTGTATAAGAACATCATTATATTTTTTATTATATATAATTCTTTTGAATAGAGCGAGGCATGCCATCTTCATTAAATCACTTATGGCCCTCACAAATACTAATTATGAATATTCATAGAAAATGCTTTAGGCGCGAATTGATCCATCATCGTGATTGTGTACACGTATGCGTGACATAATTTAAGCACCAATTTTCAAACAAATTTAAGGTACTACACTTAGAATTTTACTAATCAAAGTATACGTTCGCGTAACTTTGAATAACTCTTCTAGTAACTAAATATACTTTTTATTAAAATTGTGTGTTCGTTTACGTAACACAAATAAAGATTAAAATGAACACTCGTAGAGACATTTTAGGGACGAACTTCTTAAAATTATCGGATTTGTGTACACGCTCGCGTGACATGATTCCGGTATCTCTTTTGACAACAAAACGAAAATACGCGCTTAAGCACTTTATTTATCCCCTTGAATGAGTTCAGTGTCGGGAATTATGTACACGTCCGCGTGACTTAATTTTAGATACATTTTAAAAACTCTACGGGTTTACGCATACGTGACCCGTCTCAAGTAACTCTTTGAATACAAAAGAATAATAAAGCGGTAAACATATAAAATGCACATAGGTACAAAAGTAGTAATTAAATTAGGCCAAGTTGGATCATTAAGCGACCGTTCTAGAACCACAGAACTCGGGAATGCCAAACACCTTCTCCCGGGTTAACAAAATTCCTTACCCGGATTTCTGGTTCGCAGACAATTTAAACAGAGTCAAAACTTCCTCGATTTGGGATTTAAAATAAACTGGTGACTTGGGACACCATAAATTATCTTAAGTGGCTACTCTGAATAAATAATTAATCCCATTTCGATTAATGTCACTTTAATTGGAAAAACTCCCTTATTACCCTCACCGGGGGTAAAAAGGAGGTGTGACAAAACCCAATCAATCGTTTTACGTCTTATTTGTGTTTAAAACGATATGTAAAGCTAATCAGTCTCTTCTGGAGATCTGAGAACCTGGCTGTGTGTAATTATCTTCACTCCTATTTGCACAGCAATTAATAGATTTTCAAAACAAATCCTCCCTCTTACAAAGTCACTCTGTTTGTTTGAATCCTTGCTCTACTTTAAAATTATTGGTTCTTGAAGTTGTGCACTCACTCTCTTTTACTAAAAACTCCTTTAAACTACTGATTCCTGCTCTATTTTGAATTACTGGATTTTAAAGTAAGCCACCTCCGTTCGAAGTTACTCTGTTTTATTTAAAATCTTGCTTTGCTTCTGATTACTGGTTTTCTAAAGGTTATTCATCTTTTTTTTTGCTGAAAACCTCATCTAAAATACTTTGCACTTTTGAATCCTGTTGTTTGTCCTTAAAGTACTAGATTTTTAAAACTCAATCACTCTTCTTTAAGCTACTCTGTTTTCACCGAATTTCTCGCCTTATTACTAAGTTTCAAGAAATCAGTCACTTACAATAACTTCTGAAACCTACTGTTTTCCAACTCAAAACCTCAGTTTTAACTCCTGTCTTTGAGACTTGACTGTGTTTGAGACGTGCTATTTACGTGTTTACTTGTGGAGGGATCTGTGAGCCCATTATATGTCTGTATGTGTTTCCTATACGTGCAAGTCCTATTTGTTGTGAATGTCGCTTAGCCTTTTGTCCTTTAAACCTTGGGGTTCAGCCTAGTACCCACCTGGTAGGAATAGTAGTCTTAAATACCCTCTGGGACTTATAGGATGGGATGGGTAATAGCACGCAATAAGCTTTCGTGACTGACACATGTGTTTTAAATAACCTTTACGGGGTGGGAAGGGTAGAATATGGATATGATGACCGGTGCGCTAATACCACGTGTAGCCCCTCATTGAGGATGTGACATACCGGGTATTGCATTGATGTGATCCATATTGATTTAAAACCTAGGACATTTTCATTCAAATGATTTTACTTTACTATTCTTTAAAATTCTTTTTACAATTTCAGCCTTTACTTGAAATCCCCTCTTATGAGAGCCTTGCTGTCATTTGTTTACTGTCCAAATTCACAAAACTTCTTGGTTGGGACCCACAGTTGTGGATCTTGAGGGGTGCCTGACACCTTTCCCTCGGGATAATTTCAAGCCCTTACCCGATCTCTAGTAATGCAAACTAGTTCATGAGTTATTTACTCTAGGTGCCCTAATGCACCATAAAAATCGTTACATGGCGACTTTTCCTTAAACCCTTTTCCTTTAAGGAGTTGTCCAGAATGTCATAAACCTGATCTCTCCGTACCTAAACCCGTGCGATAGAAAAAGGGGGGCGCGACAGATAGTACAGTAGCCATATTCTATAACGGCTCTACGATAAAGCCTGTTAGAAGTGTCTCAACCTCATTGGAAGTTAGTATGAATCTCTCACGAGATTATGTAAATAGGTGCACGTATTATAATAGAAGTTTAAGACGTAGATGTGAATTATACCTAGGTGGAGAGGAGGTCATGAAAGAGATGGAAGATGTGATGTGAAACTTTAAGGTAAGTAAGGTACAACGTACTAGATTCTCAAAAGCAGAAGGTTTAGAATAGTCCATACTTCGGATAGAAGGCTCGAAGCGCGGGGATTCAATATCCAGGAATGATAGCGTCGTCGTCAGTGGCATATCTTTTAGCCTAATGCTCTAGAATAACATAAGGGAATCTATGGTGCAAGAAATTTGAAGGAAGGTTTTGTATAGTATAAACAGATATGTAGAGGTCGCAAGCTAAAGTATAGTAAAGCGACGAGGTTTTATGACAGGAGTAAGGATGAGAAAGGGCGAGTAAGAAGGTGACGAGAATGTATAAGTCCTCGAGATTAAGCCCATGAAACGAGAGAGCTAATGGTTTCTCTAATTTATAGAAAGTTCATTATAGCCCGAACGAACTCTCGAGTGAAACGAGGGTGTGATTGTGATAGATAATGGATGATGTTTGGGCCTTCGTTTGAGTAATGACTTGAAGAAGATTTCATGAGTTGTACATGATTAAAACATCCATGTAAAGTGAGTCATATTGTGATGCTATAAAATACGGTTATGGAAGTATAGTATCGCCCCTAGATGAATCAATCTAATTACCCCATATATCCCTGAAGATAGGTGAGCCCTAGCGGCAGTGTTACATAAGAGATCAAGTTATCAGTGCTAGATGATGAATCAACTTTAAGGTGAATCAACAATAGATGGATGGAAGTTCAACAACATGAGATGAAATTAGACCATCAGTCTTAAGGATAAACAATGAGAGTAACCTGGAGTTGGTTGCAGACCTCAGTAACGATAAATCGAAGTAAGAATTATGATATAGTATGACCTACGTAGATGCAGTAAAGTCATACGAATGGATAACCAGGTCTATGAAATAAGATATAGTCATATTTGCAAATTCTACAAAGTACCGAGAGAAGAACTTCAGTACACCTATAGATGCCCAGAGAGGCATCCTATTAAGCCTTGTATATGTTTACAAAATAAGTCCTAGATATTGGATAAAAGCTATAGGAAAAAGGGGAGAAAAGTCTCACAAGCGCGCTTACAAGGTCAATATCATAGAGGTCGCATGAAAGAAGGTAACAACAGTTACGAGATTGGAAAGAATTCGATCACAAGTCATGGCGTGGGAAAGAGGCCTACAGGGAGGAATGCCCTGGCCTTTGGATTTATTCAAAGAATAGTTGCCTAAATGGAAAGGAGAATATTAAAGTATTCGCAAGAGCTATGGGTTATAAGAATGATAAGTGCATCAGTCAACATTCGAGGACAAATGTTCCAAGGGGGGAATGATGTTACGCCCCAAAATATTACGTCGATATTTCGTCCCGCAGTATTATATTATGGTGTTGTTAGGCCTTGCAGTAATACATTTCGATGATGTTACGCTTAGCAGTATTAAGTTACGACGATGTTGCACCCCGTAGTATTGTACGTTGAATTTGTCGTAAGGTAATTGACATCAGTCCAAGAAAAAGATTATTGGGAAATTATAAGTATTATGCTATTTCAAACAAGTGATAAGTAAATTCGTGAAGGTGGGAGGGGGAGCAAGTCAAAGAAAACGAATTTTCGTCCAAGTTTGGCATGTTAGGGTAAATACGGCCCGAGATAAAATACTCGGTATTTATGGACTAGTATCATACAAGGTACCACATGACTATGATGTATAAGCCGTATTATAAATAAGTAAAATTTTAAGTAAATTGAGATAATTCTTAATTATGCGAATAATTGATTGATTATCGGGTAGCGGGATATTACCAAATTAATAAATTAGTGGATAAAGATTTAAAAACCCCACCCCACCCTTATGTGACAGAAAACCAATTCCTAAAAGATATGACTCTTAGTCATTTGTAATTAGGTGAAAGATAATGTCTTGGTAACAAGACACTTGCCTTCTAATATTTTATTAGTTAGCAACCTTAGTAACCAAAACATATCTTTCTAACAAGACAATTCCTCTTTTGCTGAGTTACCAACAACAATTCGTACAAGATTCCTACAAAACTCCTTACCCAAAGTTGTGACCATTTCTAAATATTCTTACACAATTCTTGAAGCTTCAATATTTTTATATACACACCAAGAGTAAATTGATAAAACTCATTGGGAAAAGAAGATAGATGTGATTGAGATGGTGAATAAGGAAAATTCTTGTGCTAGATTTTGTATATTGGTGAACGATAGATCTCTATGCTTCCTAGAATTGATTTCAAGCAAGGTTGGTTGAGAAGTTACACGTTTAACTAGGACTCCAGGAAGCACAACACTCTCTATCTTGGTTCATAGTTGATGAGAGATATTAGATCTATTCAGATTCAACACCAAAATAACCCACGATGGAACACTTGATTTCATAGCGTCTTAGGCGACGTGAGATTTTTCGATTCTAAGGGGTACGGTGCAACCTTTTCCAAGAATACCATACGATATGTTAGGCTATCCTTTCTTTTTTTTGGCTATGAAACGTGCAAATGCACAAATTTCATAAATGACTCTATTCATAGAAGTATTAGAGATATCTATGTTCTTAAATTTCCATGTGTCATAATATTTTATCATCTGTTCATGGGTCTCAGAAAAATATGAAAGTTGAAAAGAGTTTACTTTATGATATTACTCAAAGGCAAAATGGTCTAATGAAGTTCCGAAAGATTTTATTAACGTACTTTTCATGCATTGCATTCATGTGCATTGACCCATGACCAGATAGCGTTATATACGCGTATATATGTATGTATATATATGTATATGGTATATGGGAAAGGTTACGACATTATATACGCTCCACCACCTGATCAGCTGGTATATGATGATGATGTTTCCCGCAGTGGCTGAAATACGATTCAAACAGCGCTATATACGCGTATATATGTATGTATATATATGTATATGGGATATGGGAAAGGTTATGGTGTTATATACGCACCACCACCTGATCAACTGGTATACAATGATGATTTTGCCCACAGTGGTCGATATGATATGATGGGATGCCCTCAAAGGCTGATGATGTTATGAAACATGTACCTATGCACCATATGACATTCATACGCATATGCATGATGCTAAAAGTAATTTATGATTTACAAAGTTATTCAGGCTTACAGGTTGAGTAATGTACTCTATGTTTCTTCCATGTCTCTTATGTACTTATTTATGTGCCTTACATACTCGGTACATTATTCGTACTGACGTCCCTTTTACCTGGGGACGTTGCATTTCATGCCCGCAAGTCCCGATAGACAGATCGAGAGCTCTCCAAGTAGGCTATCAGCTCAGCGGAAGATGTTGGTGCACTCCATTTGCTTCGGAGTTGCTTGTTTGGTTAGTATGATTTTAACGTGTATTATTTGGTATGGCAGGACTCTGTACCGACCTTTATGACATTTATGTACTCTTAGAGGCTTGTAGACATATGTCGTGTACGTAAAAGATTGTACGGCCTTGTCAGCCTATGTTTTGAGTTTATAAAGGATTATGTTGGCCTATTAGGCTCGTATGTCACGTGTATATGATGATATAATAAGAAAGTGACGTTACGTTAGTGCTCGGTTGAGAAGGTACCGGGTGCCCGTCGCAGCCCATCGGTTTGGGTCATGACACCAGTGGGATGTAAGTTAGTCTTTACAATTAAAGTTAATCCTGATGGTTCCATGGCAAGACTTAAAGCCAGACTTGTGCCTAAAGGGTATGCATAAATTTATCTTTGGAGTTTCCTCAATAGATTGCTTAGGAAGGGTCAAAGTAAAAGGCCTGCTCAATTCCTCAAACTTCCCAAACCTATGGACATAATTGCATGACATAGCATTGCTTACTACTATAGAAATAATGGATATCTCTTCATAGTGGGTTGGCAATCTGAGTGCTTTGTACACATTAAATACCTTCACATGATCACCTACTCTTATCGTCATCTTTCCTTCGCATACATCAATAATAGCTCGGCCCGTGGCTAAGAATGGATGCCCCAAAATAAATTAGACTTCCTGATCAGGCTCGTAGTCCAAGATAATGAAATCAACAGGGAATATGAAAGAACCCACTTGAACTAACACATATTCAATCACTCCTTCCGGATGAGAAAGGGAGCGATCAACCAACTGTAAGAGTATCGTTGTTGGGCGCGACTCGCCCAAACCTAAATGTTTGAACACAGATAGCGACATCAGATTGATGCTCGCTCCAAGATCACATAAAGCTCGCCCGACTGCATTCTTACCAATCGATATTTGGATAATGAAACTACTCGGATCCTTTAATTTTTGATGTAGCTTGCTTTGGATTCTAGAGCTACATTCCTTGGTGAGTGCCACAGTCTTGAATTCGGTCAACCTCCTTTTATTTGCTACAATGTCCTTGATTGTTTTTGCATATTTGGGCACTTCTTGCAGGATGTCTACCAGTGGAATATTGATTTGCACCTGCTTCAAAATATCAAGAAACTTTTTATAAGTGACATTATCCTTCACTTTATGCAATCTTTGAGGGAACGAAGGTGGTGGACTTGCAACTAATGGTGAGGGTTACTCTGCCACTTCCTCTTCAATTGGCTTCTCTGTATCCTTTGATTTTTCTGATTTTAACTCTATAGTGACCGGCCTCTCATTAAAGGTCACTTGTTTTTTCTTTTTTCGACTGGACTTCTTCTAATTTTCTCCCATTCCTCAATGAAAAAACATTAATAGATGCCTTAGTATTAGCCTCAATGTCCCTTAGAAGAGCTCTAACTGGTCGAATATTTTGGGCATTGGCAAGTTGTCCTATTTGGCGCTCCAAATTTCTCATTGTTGCGGCTTGAGTCTGTTGTTCAACCGTCACTTTCTTTATCATCTTTCTTGTGGAATTACTAGCCAGCCATCAATTTCTTCATCATTTCCTCAATGTGACTTGTTGAGTTTTCCTGTTGTTCAGCCTGAGGTGGTCTATATTGTTGTTGAGGTGCTTATGGTCGGTATTGATTTTGAGAACCTTGTTTTCCACCCCAAGAGAAGTTTGAGTGGTTCCTCTAGTTGGAATTGTAAGTTTTCCCATACTAGTTTGTCTGGCCCCTATTTGCATTACCCACAAAGCAGACAGACTCTGGATTAACTGGGCATAAGCTGCTCGTATGACCCTCTCCACATACTTCACAAAACAATTGAACCCGTTGCACTTGTTGAGCTTGTTGCTTGTTAATAACCAAGAGCATCTAATTGACTTGGATGGTCAGTGTGAAAATCTGCGTTGATATTGCCGAGACAACATCTAACTCGAGAACCCCTGCATATTTTTGCACTTTGTGTCTGCCCATATCTCCTTGACAATTCGTATTGCTTTCGGAGAATTTGTTCAACAATGCATATATCTCATCAAAGCTTTTCTCCAACACTTGACCTCCAGCTGCAGCATCTACTACAATCTTTGTCTCAAGATGTAGCCCTTCTATGAATGTGTGAGCTAACACTTCATTTATTTGATTGTGATGAGGAAAGTCTCTTAGCAAGCCCTTGAACCACTCCCAAGCTCAGTATAAAGACTCCCCCGATTTCTGTTTGAAGGAAGTTATCTCACTTTTGATCTTCGCAGTTTTGTCTGAAGGAAAGAACCTTGCCAAAAATTTCCTTGCTAGATCATTCCATGATGTAATAGAATTAATCAATTCTGCCTTCAACGATCGCTTTGCTTCGCCCAACAGAGAGAATGGGAAGAGTGTGAGCCTCACATAGTCTTGAGTGACTCCGTTAGTGATATAAGTATCACTAATCTCCAAGAAATGCAGGATATGTTGTTGTGGGTCCTCGTGTAGAAGACCCATAAACTGCACATTCACATGAAGTAGCTGAATCATGCTCTGTTACAGCTCAGAGTGCTTAGTGATTCTGGGCTTCACAATGCTGGAGTTGACATTAGAAATGCTGGGCATCGCCACCTTATGAATAGCCACGTGTTGCTCCTCTGCCATGTTCACTGGAAATTGAACAAGTTCCTGATGATTATTTGTGTCTCTTGCTTCCCTCAACCTCCTATGAAATGTTCTCTCAGGTTCAAGGACAAAGCCTTGAAGTCTGTCATGGCTTCTGAACCTTCGCATTCAATCAAAGTTCCTGAGATCAGAGAAACAATCAAGTAATGTTAGACTTGAAAAAATAAACAATGAAAGCAAAAGCTAGAAAGTATTCAATATTCAAGTCCCCGGCAACGGCGCCAAAAACTTGTTGCTCCCAAACACACACGCAAGTATACGTGGTCGTACAAGTAATAAAATGATAAGTCGAGTGTCGAACCCACAGAGACTTGTATCAACTACCTACTAAATTCACCAAGATTGTTATTCAGTCGAGCCGAATTCGAGTTCAAGAATGTGAATATACTAAACTATAATATTTTGTAGTAACTAAATTATCAAGCATCAAACTAATTGTTGTGTATTCAGTAGAGACAAATATTCTAGGGTTGTGATCGATTCACCAATCCTATTGTGTTCTAGTTAACTACCTCTTTTATACAATTCACCCATGATTGCTAATTAATCGAACAATTTTTCTCGTAGCCTTCTCCTGAATTACTACTCGCCTATTCAAAATAAATTAATGCCTATATTCCTATGAAATCAATCTATTAAGAACACATTACGATTATGTTATTTAATTAAGCACGGTGACTAGGTATATTCCTATCCAAGCCACAAATCCACCCCCTTAGAGGTAAGATCGTGCTCTCTTCAATTCTTCTCTAATCTAAACGTGGCCTTCCCAAGCATAGCATAGATAATAAATAGAACCTACCTGATGGCCAGAAAATTAAGCAATTAATCGCAGAATTAAAGAAACAACCATATATTGGTGAATTATAATCAAGGTTAAGTCAACGTTAAATAACAATATTCATGGCTAAATCACAACCCCAAAACTATGGGTTTTACCCACTCATGATAGAATCAAAGTGGCGTATATATTCTAAAAAAAGATGAAGAAACCTGAGATCTCTTTGCTCTCGGATATTTGAAAATACTAAGAAAATATGAAGAAAATTGAGATCTCTTTGCTCTCGGATGTTTCTCATATATATTCTCCCTTCAAAGTGGCGTCTCCCTCCAAATATAGGCTTAATCGTGCTTTTATAAGCGTTGGGTATCTCTAGGGCCTAAATAACCTTGTCCCGGGCAAAGTTGAACAAAAATCACGTCACCAGTGTCCATACCAGCGCCCCACGCTGACCCTGGTGCTAGTTTATTGAACATTCTGCCTAGGGCGCCACAGTGGCGTGGGGCGCTGCCTGTGGTGCTGAAAATCCATTTTTTCATTTTCCTCCGATTTGGCTCTAATCTCGCAACATTCGCCCCCAATTGCTTCTGGATGATTCCTACACATAAAAACACCCCCGAATTAATATAAAAAAACAAATTTAACATCCGAAATCCATGAAACAAGAGTAAAACATGAGGCGGTATACATATAAATATATATACTTTAATCTAAATATCTGAATCCTTCCCAATGGATCAACCCAACCAAACATGTGCTTATCATTCAGGCATGAAGGGTCATACCATTGAGGAATGCCGCACGTTGAAAGACAAGATTAGGATGCTGATCGACTCTAAGGTTATACAAGCAAAAGAAGTTGCACCAAATGTTCGCAACAACCCCTTCCCATGTCACATAGGTGAGGGAGTGAATGTGATAGAAACTGACGAGGAATGGGATTAGGAAAGGTTCATTGGACTCATCCGAGAGGGATACGCTTCTTAAACATCTCCAGTCACCCTCCCACCAGTTGTGGTACAAACCCAGATGCCATTTGAAGTTGAGGTAGCTACACCCTTCAGTGTTATGGTAGCTTCCACACCATCCTACAAGTCTGATGTCGTCCCGTGGGATTATGTTGCGGAAACAAGGAGAAATGGAAAAGCCAAAGTGGAAGGAACATGTGCCGCGCAAGGTATGACTAGAACAGTCAGAGTTTACACACCTGAGAATCTGGGAGGAACGAGTAAGGAAGTTGCACCTAAGCAGCCTATTGTCGAGACTAGAACTAACAATCTTTGGAGGAATATACAAGCAAGGGAGTACTCTGTTATTGACCACTTGAACAAAACTCTTGCTCAGATATCCACCTTATCACTGCTGCAAAACTCAGACGCGCACATGAATGCTTTGATGAAGGTGTTAAGTGAAGCTTATGTACCCGCTGACATCATAAGTAGAGAGATGGCTAACATGGTCGGACAGGTATTGGAGAGCCACAAATCACTTTACACGAAAATGAATTACCACCAAAAGGATTGAGTCACAATAGGGCGTTGCACATCACAGGTGCAATTCGAAGATAAGTTCATCGCCAGGGTCTTGATATATGCAGGTTTGAGTCTTAACATATGTCCATTGACCACTCTAAGAGACCGGGTAAAGGCCTGCAAGAGATACAAATGTGAAGCATGAATGTGAAGGCGTTCGATCGATCATAGCGAGCCACCATTTGAGAAATCAACCTCAACATACAGATGGGTCCGACTTGGTTTGATGTCAAGTTATATATCTGCTACTTACAATCTATTGTTGAGACGTCCATGGATACATGCAGCCGGGGCAGTGGCTTCAACTCTGCACCAGGTTGTGAAGTTTGAGTAGAATCATCAGGAGGGATCATCCATGGATATGGGAGCAGCCCCATCTACACCAACCAGACCATTCCAGTCGTCGAAAACAAAAGGAAGCTGGGTGGAGAAACATATTATCGCATTCAACGGGTTAACGCAATTGAAAAAGACAATTGATGTAGCAGCAAGATAGAAAGTATAATGTTGTAGATGGGGTATGAACCAGGAAAGGGTATTGACAAAAAGCTTCAAAGTATCACCAAACCCGTACAACTACAGTACCATGGCATGACTTTTGGACTCGGATATGAATACACATGGCAAGAATATCAGGATTAGACACCACCATGGCGTGCTCCTTATTATCCATTGGAACAACTCGTACCACCTTTGCACCAGACAATCCATCAGGCTGACATGATGTGGGGATCTGAGGAAGATGAGGTTTTGGCTGGCATGAGGAAGTTGTTTCTATATGAATAAGATCATGGACTGCAGTGTAATTGTTGAGGAGGAGGAGGAGGAAGACCTTACCATTCAAACCATGAAAGAAGGAGTTGTTCTCAAGAATTGGACCGCTGCACCATCCATGGCTCGCCGAGTTCCTGGGTAGCCTGGCAAATTAGCATGAATTATTTTCAAATAGTTTTGAGAATTTAAGACAATTCTCAGTATTTTGTTTGAAATAATCACTTGATCCATCGAGTTGTACTTGTTGACATTTTAAAGTTTTATTAATGCATTACTCCTTTTCATATTTATTATTATCCTTATACATTATTTTCAGCATAATTGTTACATATCCTGGTGAACCCACGATTGTGACATGTAATGAGACAACGCAACATAAGGAGAGTGATCCAGAGAATTTGGAAGATATATAATACAAGAGGAAATTTTCAGAGAAGTAGAGAACTTTGAAATAAAACCAAAGTCTAATTTGGAAGAAACTGAGGCCGCTAACTTAGGGGATTCCGAAACAGTCAAGGAAACGCGCATATGCATTCATCTATCACCGTCAAAGAAAGAAGAGTATATCACGGTACTAAAGGAATATGAGGACATCTTTGCATGGTCCTACGACGATATGATTGATTTAAGCACATCAATAGTAGCTCACAAGCTACCCATCAATCACATGTGTCCATCGGTAAAGCAGAAGCTCAGAAAATTCAAGCCAGATAAGAGTTTAAAGATAAAAGAGGCGGTCACCAAGAAAATCAAAGCCAAGGTTCTCCGAGTGGTCGAATACCCGACTTGGTTGGCCAACATTATTCCAGTTCAAAAGAAATATGGGAAAGTTAAAGTATATGTCGATTAGCGAGATCTGAACAGAGTAAGTCCTAAGGATAATTTCCTTGTGCCCAACATACATATACTGATTCACAATTGCGCCAAGCATGAACTCCAATCCTTTGTGGACTGCTTCGCAGGATACTACCAGATCTGGATGGATGAAGAGGATGCTGAAAACACCGCCTTTATCACATCATGGGGAATATATTGTTACAAATTGGTGATGTTTGGTTTGAAGAATATTGGGGCCACTTACATGAGAGCCATGAAGACTGTCTTCCACGACATGATACACAAGGAAATAGAGGTGTACGTGGATGATGTTATCATCAAATCTTAAAGAAGTTCGGATCACATAGCAGACATGAAGAAATTCTTCGATCAGCTTCGAAAATACAATTTGAAGTTGAATCCTGCAAAATGTGCCTTCGGGGTCCCTGCTGAAAAATTGTTAGATTTCATCGTTAGTCGCCGAGGTATTGACCTAGACCCGTCAAAAACAAAGTTATCTAGGACTTTCCACCGCCAAAGAATAAGAAAGACGAGATGAATTTTCTAGGGCACCTCAATTATATCAGCCGCTTTATAGCATAATCAACCGTGATATGTGAGCTAATATTCAGAATTCTTAGGAAAGATGCTGCAACGAGCTAGATTGAAGAATTCCATAAAGCCTTCGTCAAAATTAAGGAGTATTTATCTAAACCACCCGTGATGGTACCGCTAGAACCAGGAAGACCCTTGCTGCTTTATTTGTTCGTGTTAGATGGGAATTTTGGTTGTGTTCTAGGACAACATGATGAAACTAGAAGGAAGGAGCATGTGATATATTATCTAAGCAAGAATTCACGCCTTATGAATCCCGATACTCTTTGATAGAATGCACTTGTTGTGCTTTGACATGGATAGCCCAGAAGTTGAGACATTATTTCTATGCATACACTACATATCTCATATCAAGGATGGATCCGCTAAAATACATCTCTTAGAAACCCATACCAACGGATAAGTTAGCAAAGTGGAAAATATTGCTGAGTGAGTTCGACATCATCTATGTAACTTAGAAGGCAGTTAAAGGGCAAGCATTGGCAGATCACTTGGCAAAAATCCCATAGACGGAGAATATGAACCATTGAAAACGTATTTTTCTGACGATGGGGTATCGTTTGTAGGAGAAGATATTATTGAGGCATACGATGGTTGGAGGATGTTCTTCGACGGAGCAGCAAGCTTCAAAGGAGTGGGTATCAGAGCTATATTAGTATCAAAAAACGGACACCAGTATCCGGTATTCGCTAAACTCAAGTTTCCGTGCACCAACAATATGACAAAATATAAGGCTTGCATCCTGGGAATCAGGTTGGCCATTGACATAACTTTCAAGAATTGCTGGTAATCGGAGATTCAGATCTATTAGTGCACGATGTTCTGGGAGAATAGGCTACGAAGAACACCAAAATATTTCCATACTTGCACTGTGTACAAGAGCTGATCAAGAGGTTCACAAGTATAGAATTCAAACATGTTACAAGGATTTAGAATGAGTTTGCAGATGAATTAGCCACTTTGTCTTCAATGATACAACACCCAAAAATAATTTCATCGATTCTATCCCAATAGGAATTCATAAGAAACCAACTTATTATGCTCACGTTGAAGAAGAGGTTGACGGAAATCCGTGTTTCCACGACATCAAGAAATACTTTGAAAAGGGAGAGTATCCCTAAAGTTGTATCCATACTCAGAAGCGCACGCTTCGAAGATTGTTCAACCATTTCTTTCAAAGTGGAGGAACTCTGTATAAAAGGACTCTTGATTTGGGATTGTTTCGATGTGCCGATGCCAAGGAGTCATTTATATTGATATAGGAAATACATGTCGGAACTTGCGGACCTCACATGAATGGTTTCATTTTGTCCAAGAAGATATTAGGAGTAGGGTATTTTTGGATGACTACAGACACATATTGCATAAAATATGTTTGTAACGACCCGGTCTGTCGTTACGTAAAAACCTGCAGTATAATTGTTGTTATTGACTTGATATAGATTGTTTATACTATAATTGATGTATTAGAGTTAATGAAGTCGAATGGTTGTAGTGAGAATTCAGTCAATTAGTCTTTTAAAATAGCCTTAAAAGGGGAAAAGTCAACTAAGAGTTGGCTTATTAGTAAACAACCTCGGAATGCAGATTTTATGGTTCGAATAGCTTTGTTAGGTGATTTGGGACTTAGGAGTATGTTTAGAACAATTTTTTGATGTCGGTGTAGAATTAGGCCTGAATTGGCGAAAGTTAGTTTTTGGTGATTTTTGGTCGGCAGTGAAAAATAGGCTATCGGGGTCGAAATGGAATTCCGACAATTGGAACAGATTCGTAATGTCATTTTGGACTTGTCCGCAAAATTTCAGGTCAATCGGAGTTTATTTTGATAATTTCGGCATCATTGGTGAATTTTAGAAATTTCAAAGTTTTTGGGCTTGAATCCTATGTAATTTTGGTGTTTTGATGTTAGTTTTGGTCTTTCGAGAGTGCGACTAAGTTCAAATGATGTTATGGGATGTGTTGGTATATTTGGTTGGGGTCCCGAGGGGCTCGGGATTGATTTCGGATGGTTAACATGCACTTTTGGACTTAGGAGAAATTTTGGTTTTCTGGTGTTAGTGCAGCAGGAATGTGTTCACCGCGATCGCAAGGAATGGTCCGCGATCACGTAAGGTTAAAGGAAGGAAGGGGAAATTTGTGAATCGCGATCGCGGAAGTGAGGGTGAGATCGCGTAAGGTGAGTGGCTTAAGAAGTGCGATCGCGTGGGGAGTGAGGTCAAACGTTCTTCGCGATCGCGTGAGAATGGCTGTGATCGCGTAGGTTGAGGCTCTATTGAACCGCGATCATGTGATCTGCGTTGTGATTGCGGAGGTCTGGGGGATTGGTCAGTGCGATCGCAGGGCTAAGGCTGCAATCACGGAGAGCAAATCACTGGGCAGTTAAATAATAAACCCTCCACGACTTAAACCCTCTTTTACACCATTGTTGAGCGGAGCAAAGCTTTTTGGACAAATTTTGAAGGAGAAAATCAGTGGGTAGCACAGAGGTAAGTAATTTGATTATTAAAAATCATTTATGGGTGATTATAGACCATAATCCCAGCCTTTAATTCATGAAAAATAGTAGAAAAATAGGATTTTGGGGCATGAGATTATGAGACCTTCAAGGGTCGATTTGAGGGGTCAAACAAACTCCAATTTTGGTGTTCTTTATATGTATGGAATCATGATAAGATGAAGAACACTTTTCTGTAAAATTTTCTGGGTTTCGGGATGCGGGCCCGGAGGTCGGGTTTTTGCCCGGTTTTGGATTTTTGAGTAAATTTGATATCTTTCAATTGGAAATTTTTTGTTAATCATATATTGATGATAAAAAATCTGAACTTGGTAGATTTGGAGCCTTCGAAGATTGATTCGAGAGGAAAGCGCATTGCGGAATAATTCCTGGCTAGTTTTGTAGTAAGTAACGTCTTTAAATCATGTCCTGAGGGTATGAAACCCCGGACTATGCACCCTTTCACGGGTTTTGAAATAAAAAGGTGGAAACTTTGGAAACATCTTTCCTATTTAGGCGACTATTGAGTTGCTAAACCGACTTTTAAGCCTATGCTTAATTAGTACTATTTTATTATGATATGATTTGGGTTGTAAGCCGTGTTTGGGGCCTAATGCCGATCTGTTTACCCCTTGGGGGACTGTTTTACTGTGTTTCCTCACTTGATATGTTGTGAATTACACTCATTCTTTTCCTGATAAATTGTATTGACACTCAGAGTATTTTGATACTATTTATTGAAGAAAATAAAACACAGTTTTGGGTCGAGAACCCGGTTTGTTTATTGCCTAAGGGCAAATTGAGAGTGTCTGACTGAGTGAAGCTTCAGGCCTATATTGTGTGGAGGCTTCCAGGCCTTATGAGTGAGGTGAGGAGGCTTTTTGGCCTTATGAGTGATGTGAGGAGGCTTCCAGGCCTTATGAGTGATGTGAGGAGGCTTCCAGGCCTTATGAGAGATGTGAGGAGGCTTCCAGGCCTTATGAGTGATGTGAGGAGGCTTCCAGGCCTTATGAGAGAGGTGAGGAGGCTTCCATGCCTTATGAGAGAGATGAGAAGGCTTCCAGGCCTTATGTTATTATTACGCTTGGGCTGTAGGAGCCCCTCCGGAGACTGTAACACACCCCCAGTGAGCGCCGGTACCGATTGAGTGATGATGATTGCCTGCGGGGCCGATATTGAGTGATGATTTATACTGAGTGATTATTGATACTAAGTGATTGAGGGAAAGCCTGAGGGCATATGTTATGAGAAATTATTTTGGCCCGAGGGGCACTTTTATGAAGATTTTACTATGTTTTCGAATTATGATTTACTTCGTTTTAAAACTGAGTCTTACTTAGGATTTAACTGAGATATATTGATATTGTACTTGTTTTCAAAGGATTTCTAGAAACTGATTTTGAATTTATTATTGGATGAATACTACGTGGTGACTTGGTGTTTTATTGGCTTTTGTGGAATTTTGTATCTGTTCTGTGTGTTTATATTACTCAGACTGTGATTTATTTTCATTACTACT
>ML267996.1:37674-83659 GCA_005239495.1 Nicotiana undulata
AGTAGAGTCTTGCGGATCGGTACGGAGACGTCTGTACTTATCTTCAAGAGGCTGCAGAACCCTTAGGAAACATTCCACATTCTTGAATTCTTGTCGTGCGATTCCATTTTATTCATCCAAAGCGTAACTCTTTGAATTCCTTTCATGTATTCGAATGCGCACGCGAGCGCTTGGTATCAGTTGTGCATCGACGGCTTGTGACTTCCATGGGTGAGATATGATTTTTTTTAGCATGTTGATAATGGGCCGTTCTGGAGAACTTGAGGTCTGATTTTTATCTGTGGCTTGAGTGCTGAGATTTTGATTGTCTGTGAGCCGTGTATTTGGGACTTATATGCCCGTTTGTGTCCTTATTGATGGAACTTTGTGACTAGATACCTACATGGTAAGTGTGATCGGATAGTTAGATGTATTCAGGTTGTTTGATTGTGACAAGAATGGATTAGCGGGAGATGTAACAAGAATCATTGAGTGATTGACTTAGCCTTAAGTCATAATATGGCTTCGAGTTGTGAGTATTGAAGGACCTCTCATGTAGTTTAGTTGTTGAGTGAAGTGAAATGGGTTTTCCTATTATCTTCTGAGTTCCTATGATGTCTTTTGAGCTGACCAATGCCCCAACAGCGTCAATGTATTTGATTGCCGGTGTATTCAGCCGTATTATAACTCCTTTGTTATTGTAATTGTTGATGGCATCCTGTCGTACTCTAGTAGCCAGGGATAGCATACTCAGCATTTGATGATGGTATTACAAGGGTATATGGAGGAGAAGCTAGTGCGAAGTTCTCCAAGTGTGAATTTTTGGCTCAGTTCAGTAGCATTCGGGGGACACGTGGTGTCCAGTGAAGGTATCCATGTGGTCGGTCGAGTGTGTGAAGAGCTTCCAGAAGCTCAAGATTCCTTGACCACAGCTCCAGTGTTAGTATTGCCATCAGCTTCAGGTTCTTATACCGCTAAATGTGATGTCTTGGGGGCAGGCAGTGGTTGTGTTCTAATGTAGGAAGGTATAGTAATTGCGTGATGGCTATGATTTTCGGAAGTGTATAGGGAGATAACATTTTGAGATTAAGAAGGTAGGGGTATCTCCTGTGGGTTGTCTTGAGGCGTGTGACCCTTATGTTTATCTGTAGCAAGTTCTTTTGTTGTAAATTGAGTTTAGCTCGCTTGTGGGAGTTGGCATGATCATTACAATGGTGAATGCAAGATTTGCATACGAGTTGAGGGTTAGATGGTTTGGGTCATATGAGCTTATGGAGGATTTAGTTGAACCTCACCACAGTATGGTGGCAATGATAGTGTATGGGCATCGTGAGTTATTGGTTGTCTTGATCTTTGGCTTTGAGCCAAGNCCTGCAGAGGTGGAGTCTGGGATTGACTTGAGTAATGGAATTTATTCGATACAGGTTGTAATGTACTTTACGGATAGTGGAATTCATTTAATGATTGAGTTGTACTTGAAAGTGTAGTGTGTGCAACGTATGAGTGTGCTTGTTGCTTCAAAGGTGTGGATTACTTTTCTAGTATGTGGGATGCAAGCGGGGTCAGGTCATTTTGTTTACCTAGTTAGTGTAATTGAAATTGCGTAGAGTAAATGACGTTCGAGAATGGTTCAGACGGATTCAAGGTTATATGTAGCGATCGAGGATCTTCAAGGTATGAGAAGGGCTAGAACTGAGATTTACGAGGAAGGTGTCAAGGCTAGTGGTGTATTTGCATTATCATGGATTCTATCCATCAGTATCAGGAAAGTGAAGGTAATGACTTTAAATTTGCAGGAAGTCTCTTCAGGGTAAGTATTTCTAATGTGGTGCATTTGGGGATAATTGAGGGAGTATTCAGCGGCTTATGAGCCTTAGACGGTATATTTTTATGCTCGGGTTTCGTGAGGTGAGTCGGGATTGAGAATTGCAGTATCATGGAAAGAAGAAGTATCAATTCGAAGGTAAGTCAGAATGAACTTGGATAAATAGGACAGCTTGGTAGTAGGTCGAATTGGCATGATAAGGGATATGGTTAGTTCTTTGGGTGTTTATAAGGTAATGAGTTGTTACATGTATTTCTTAGCAATTCTCTTGGAATTTTGTTGCATACGTAGTTTGGTTGAGTTAGAAGGATTCATTCCTGGCAGTTGGGTATTGTACAAATGTGATTCGGGATTTCTTGATGGTTGCTACCACGGTTGGAGATGTATACTTTCTATTGGCGTGACGACTATGTGATGTATAGTGATTTTGCTTCTAGATGGGATCAAATGGAAAGTTCTTGGCTAGTTGGGTACGTAGTTGTTTGTGGCTAGGAAGGGAGCATGAAGTTCTCATATTTATCATAGGATTGCATGGCGTATGCGGTATTTTGTGTATAGTGGAGAGTGGCATATGTGAGGTCACAGTTCAGTTTTGGAAGGAAGGTCAGAACTGGCAGTTTCAGATGATTAGGTAAAGGATACCACTATTGGGTGGCTGGATGAGAGTATACATTCATAAAGGACGATGTGTTTAAGGCAATGTGTTTGAATAAGGATGCTTCATTGGTGTTACGACGCTCTCTTGTTGGATCGACTGCTGATATTCAAGGTTGCTTGGTGGCATAGAAGAATTATAGGAGTATCCATTGTGGAATGATTGAGTATTGGAGACAAGTTATACATTTGAGTGCTGTAATTGGGATCAGATATGGTAATTGGTGCGCCTCATGGATTTTGAGACTGGGAGTTTTCATGAACAGATTATTTTGTAGTTGTTAACTATGAGGATCCGAGCAAAGCTAGTCGGGTGTTAGTATATGTCATGGTTCAGTCATTATGAACCATTGGAGAGTTATCTACCTGGTGTGGATGACCAGAGTTGACCTAGAGTTATTGGTAGGCCAGTATGGGTGTGTGTTCTGCACCGAGTCGGAAGTGTTAACTCCGAATTGCTATTGTTGAGGGATGTACCACTCGATTGTCATTGAGCTTATTCGTGTTTTGGAGTGGTCTATCAGTTACATTTCGGTGTTTCGAGGAGTTGTGATCGTTGGTTATATATGTGCATAGGGTGTAGTTCTATCGGGGCTTTATAGCGAGATTTGAGTAAGGCAAGTAAGTAGCTGTCGCAGGATTGAGACGTGTTGGTTATGTTCTTTCTGGTTCGGGTGGCATGGTATCGTCCAATTTCCCCCATGGTTGTGGCAATGCACTTTGAGTAATTGATGTTGAATTTCTCACGGTTATTGTTTTTGAGCAAGGTGGCTTGGAGTGTGTCATGTGGTCCAGCTGTTGGATGGGATCTCGCTTTGCAGCTCAGTTAGGTAGAGGTATGATCCTTGGTGTCGGATTTGTGTGATATGGTTTCACGATGTGTATTAGGATTTTAGCATGATGTGGTAATGGTAAGTGTTATGGGCAGGATAGTCCCTTCGTGTGAGTCTTCTCTATTTTATAAATTGAGCTCTTGGTATGTGGTTATTGAGTGCACAAGTTGCACAAGTTATGGCTCTGGATGGTATTAATACTAATCGGACGAATGGTTGCTGGTTTATAGATGATTCTCTCATCATCGGCAGTTTATGGAAGTGTTAGATCGAGGCATGGTTTGATAAGCGGGTATGTACCGGTATTGAGTTGTTTGAACAACTATTGTGGTTAGGAGTAATCGCTATGAGTGGTTGAGCCACGTGGTATATTATGTGATTTCATCATGGGTTACGGATATGGTTTGATACAGAGTGTTCAGACTATTTCAGCTTATAGTCGTGGAAATTTGAACTTGTAAATTATTTCAGAAGTGGAAACTTGGTTTTAAGGTTTATGGTCAGGATTTGATAATGAAATTTCAGTTATGTTGTGTTATCAGACCTAGATGGGGTAAGGTGATGTGGGATCACCTCCGATCATGTGCAGGGTAGGTTACACAGCAAATTTTGGTGGTGTTGGAACAACTCTAGGCACGTTCGAGGACGAACATTAGTTTAAGTGGGGGAGAATGTAACGACCCGTTCTGTCGTTACGTAAAAACCTGCAGTATAATTGTTGTTATTGACTTGAAAATAGCCTTTTAAAATAGCCTTAAAAAGGGAAAAGTCAACTAAGAGTTGACTTATTAGTAAACGACCTCGGAATGCGTATTTTATGGTTCGAATAGCTTCGTTAGGTGATTTGGGACTTAGGAGTATGTTCAGAACAATTTTGTAATGTCCGGTGTAGAATTAGGTTTGAATTGGCGAAAGTTAGTTTCTGGTGATTTCCGGTCGGCAGTGGAAAATAGGCTATTGGGGTCGGAATGGAATTCCGATAGTTGAAACAAGTTCGTAATGTCATTTTGGACTTGTCCGCAAAATTTCAGGTCAATCGGAGTTGATTTGGATAATTTCGGCATCATTGGTGAATTTTAGAAATTTCAAAGTTCTTGGGATTCAATGCGATGTAATTTTGTTGTTTTGATGTTAGTTTTGGTGTTTCGAGAGTGAAATGAAGTTCGAATGATGTTATGGAATGTGTTGGTATATTTGGTTGGGGTCCCGAGGGGCTCGGGATTGATTTCGGATGGTTAACGGGCACTTTTGGACTTAGGAGAAATGCTGGTTTTCTGGTATTAGTGCAGCAGGAATTTGTTCACCGCGATCGGTCCGCAATCGCATAAGGTTAAAGGAAGGCAGGAGAAATTTTTGCATCGCGATCGCGGAAGTGAGGGTGCGATCGCGTAAGGTGAGTGGCTTAAGAAGTGCGATCGCGTGGACTTGATCGCGATCGCGTAGGGTCAGTCAGGCGCGTGGGGAGTGAGGTCAAACGTTCTTCGCGATCGCGTGAGAATGGCTGCGATCGCGTAGGTTGAGGCTCTATTTAACCGCGATCGCGTGAGCTGCATTGCGATCGCGGAGTTCTGGGTGTTGGTCAGTGCGATCGCAGGGCTAAGGCTGCGATCGTGGAAAGCAAATCACTGGGCAGTTAAATAATAAACCCTCCGCAACTTAAACCCTCTTTCACACCATTGTTGAGCGGAGGAAAGCTTTTTGGACGAATTTTGAAGGACAAAATCAGTCGGTAGCACAGAGGTAAGTAATTTGATTATTAAAACTCGTTTATGGGTGATTATAGACCATAATCCCAGCCTTTAATTCATGAAAAATAGTAGAAAAATAGGATTTTGGGGCATGAGATTATGAGACCTTCAAGGGTCGATTTGAGGGGTCAAACGAACTCCGATTTTGGTCTTCCTTATATGTACGGAATTGTGAGAAGATGAAGAACACTTTTCTGTAAAAATTTTAGAGTTTCGGTACGCGGGCCCAGGGGTCAGGTTTTGCTCGGTTTCGGATTTTTGAGTAAATTTTATATCTTTCAATTGGAAAATTTTCCTTAAGCATATATTGATGATAAAAAATCTGAACTTATAGATTTGGAGCCTTCGGAGATTGATTCGAGAGGCAAGTGCATTGCGGAATAATTTCGGGCCAGTTTTGAAGTAAGTAATGTCTTTAAATCCTGTCCTGAGGGTATGAAACCCCAGACTATGCACCCCTTCACGGGTTTTGAAATAAAAAGGTGGAAACTTTGGAAACATCTTTCCTATTTAGGCGACTATTGAGTTGCTAAGCCGACTTTTAAGCCTATTCTTAATTAGTACTATTTTATTATGATATGATTTGGGCTGTAAAACGTGTTTGGGGCCTAGTGCCAATTTGTTTACCCCTTGGGGGGACTGTTTTACTGTGTTTCCTCACTTGATATGTTGTGAATTACACTCAGTCTTTTACTGATAAATTATTTTGACACTCAGAGTATTTTGATACTATTTATTGAAGAAAATGAAACATTGTTTTGGGTCGAGAACCCGGTTTGTTTATGGTTGAAGGGAAAATTGAGAGTGTCTGACTGAGTGAGGCTTTAGGCCTATATTGTGAGGAGGCTTCCAGTCCTTATGAGTGAGGTGAGGAGGCTTCCAGGCCTTATCAGTGATGTGAGGAGGCTTCCAGGTCTTATGAGTGAGGTGAGGAGGCTTCCAGGCCTTATGAGTGAGATGAGGAGTCTTCCAGGCCTTATGAGTGATGTGAGGAGGCTTCCAGGTCTTATGAGAGAGGTGAGGAGGCTTCCAAGCCTCATGAGAGAGATGAGAAGGCTTCCAGGCCTTATGTTATTATTGCGCTTGGGCTGTATGAGCCCCTCCGGAGTCTGTAACACACCCCCAGTGAGCGCCGGTACCGATTGAGTGATGATGATTGCCCGCGGGGCCAATATTGAGTGATGATTTATACTGAGTGATGATTGATACTAAGTGATTGAGGGAAAGCCTGAGGGCATCTGTTACAAGAAATGATTTTGGCCCGAGGGGCACTTTTATAAAGATTTTACTATGTTTTCGAATTATGATTTACTTCGTTTTAAAACTGAGTCTTACTGAGATTTTCACTGAGATATATTGATATTGTACTTGTTTTCAAAGGATTTCTGGAAATTGATTTCGAATTTATTATTGGATGAATACTACGTGGTGACTTGGTATTTTACTGGCTTTTGTGGATATTGTGTATCTGTTCTGTGTGTTTATATTACTCAGACTGTGATTTATTTTCATTACTACTAAGTTGGCGTACTCATAAAGACTCACTATGCCTCCGTGCACAGATCCAGGTACTAGCTCGCAGCAGTAGCTGACGCAGGTTCGATAGCAGCATTTCACGGGATTTCGAGGTAGCTGTCCAGCGTCCACAGCTTCTCCATTTCCCTTCCTTATTTAGTCTTAGCATTTGATTCAGAGACTTATATTATAGTTTTTAGCAGAGTTAGATTTATTTATTCTTAGAGGCTCATGACTATTGACTGTAGTTCTTGGGAGGTTGTTTAGAATATTAGGGGGACGCTAAGACTTATTTATATAAGTTTTGCTATGGTTGCTTGATTATAATTAATTGTGAAGTGTTATGATTGAACAAAAGCCTAGTTGGCTAGCCTTGTTCCACGATAGGCGCCATCACGGCCTGTTAGGATTTGGGGTCGTGACAATGTTCAAAAGTGTCACCAATGCCAGATACATGTTGATATGATATGAGTGCCGCCTAACGAACTCAAAGCAACGAGTTCGCTCTGGCCTTTCTCAGCTTGGGGTATGGATGTCATCAGACCAATCGAACCCGCTGCTTCAAATGGACATCGGTTCATTCTATTGGCTATAGACTACTTCACAAAATGAGTTGAAGTCGCATCATATAAGGCTATAACTAAGAAGGTTGTAGGAGATTTCATTTGGGACCTCATCGATTGTCGATTTGGAGTACTAGAGTCAATCAATATTGACCAATGCCGCCAATCTCAACAATGACTTGTTGAACTCCATGTGTGAAACATTCAAGATGAAGTATCGCAAATCTACAACTTACAGGCCGAAAATGAATGGAATTGTAGAAGCCGCCAATAAGAACATCAAGAAAATATTGAGCAAAATGGTAAATAATTACAAATAATGGAACGAGAAGCTATCGTTTTCTTTACTCGGGTACCAAATCATAGTTCATACATCAACTGGGGAAACTCCCTATCTACTGGTTTACGGTACTGAAGTCGTTATTCTTGCCGAAGTAGAGATCCCTTCCTTAAGAATAATACAGGAAGTCGAGCTCAACAACGCATAATTGGTACAGAGCCGATATGAACAACTAGCTCTCATTGATGGAAAAAGAATGAATGCAGTATGCCACGATCAACTCTACCATAATAGAATGGCAATAGCTTTCAACAAAAATATCAGGTCGAGGAAATTCACACCGGAGCAATTGGTACTGAAGCGGATCTTCCCACATCAGGATGAAGCAAAGGGGAAATTCTCACCCAAATGGCAAGGCCCTTACATGGTTTACCGGGAATTAACAAGAGGAGCACTTATACTTGCAGAAATGGGTGGATAGCTTTGGCCAAAACCATTCAATTTGGACATAGTCAAGAGATACTATGTTTAAGATTATGTTTTCACTTTCTATTTGATGTAACTGAACTATGCTTTGACTGATTCCCGTTTAAGAGGGGATGCATAGGCAGCCCTGTGGGTTCGGTCACATTCTAATAAAATACTCATTCCCCTTTTGGTCAGAGACGCAAGATCTCGAATTCACCCAATCTCATCATGTTTGGAGTCACCAAGGAAGGCATCGCCAAAAGTGCACATTTAAACTGCGACAGAATTTTTAGGAGGATCCTCAATATTCCGAGCTAAGGAAGTTGCAATTTCTCAAAAGCAGGTCACAGTCGTCAATTCAATAAATTATCTGCTCTCATTCATTACCACATATTTCAAAAAACTATATTTTATATAATCAATTCATCACAAATGCATGTTTTTTTCGAAAATTTTATTTTTTATAGCAGCCAATCGTTACCCAGGGTGACTCAAGTAGGACTTCCAGACAAGAGCAAAGGTGAAGCAATGAACAAAGAGCCCGAACAAACCTTCCCCCAGCAAAACTCACGTTTTTCTTTTGGATGCAGGCACAATGAATATAACAGGAACGTTCACAAATACATACACACAACAAGATCACTATCTTCATAACGACAAAAGTTTCCAAATGCAAACACATCAAGCTAACAAATGTTTTTATCCTCTCGCATTTAGTCATTGCATGAGGCTAAGCATTGCCTCCATTAAAACATAAGGCGAAGCATTGCCTTTCCTTTTCATGAGACTAAACACTGTCTCCATCCTTTGCATGAGACTACACACTGTCTCCATTCTTTGCATGAGACTAAGCACTGTCTCCATATTGCATAAGGCTAAATAGTGTCTCCATCCTTTGCATGAGACTAAGCATTGTCTCCATTCTTTGAATGAGACTAAGCACTGTCTCCACATTGCATAAGGATAAACACTACCTTTCCTTGCAAGAGACTAAGCGTTGTCTCCATTCGTTGCATGAGGATAAGAGTTTCCTCCATCATCACATAATGGTGAAGCACTGCCTTCTCTTCCATGAGACTAAGCACGGTCTCCACCCTTTGCATAGGGCTGAACACTGCCCTCGTCATCGAATAAGGCTAAGAACTGCCTTTCTTTGCATAAGACTAAACACTGTCTTCATTCCCCTGTACGAGGCTAAGCACTGCCTCCATACCGCATAAGTTTAAGAACTGCCTTCCTTTATATAAGACTAAGCATTGTCTCCTTTTTTCGCACTAGGCTAAGCACTGCCCTCATCTCATACAAGACTAAGCCTTGTCTAGTCACATCCTCGCCTGTGACTAAGCATTACCTATTTCCTCTATCAAACGATCGATATCACCACATCTATGCACTTCATGGGCTGAAACACTGCCAAACTGTCTGAAGGAGTCATGGTCTGAGGGCATCATCCTCATAGCCCGAAGATATCATGTCATGGTCTGAGGATCTCTCAAAATTTAATATTATTATTCAAATGTGTCATGGTCCGGAGGCACCATCCTCATGGACCGAGGACACCATTACATGGCTGGTGAATCCCTTATCATAAACTTCATGGCCCAGGACATCTAGTCTAAGGACATCATCCTTATCGTTCAAAGGCAACTCTCATGGTCCGAAGGAAATTTTCATCATGTTTAGATTTTTTCAATAACCCATATATATTCGCATGCACGCATTTAAGTTTTGTAGATAACTGGGGAGGAAGCCGTTCTACAAAAAGGAGCAATTCTCGCTCCGGTTTCCATTCACATCCTTCAATCACCTCAAACGTAACTGATGATCAACAATTGGTTACCCATTATTCTATAACCGTTCAAATATTTTCCTCAAACATCTGTATTGTTCATTTTGCATTTGTGTATCCACCTAAAGTCATCCATTACTTACGACATTGTCATGCCCAAAAGATCCTTTTTAAAACGTATGACCACTCTTATAACAACTCCATCGGTTTCATTCGTCGTTCGATCCAGAACTACACACAACCTAATTTTCGTAAAATTAGGGATATGTAGTCAACTCAAGAACCAGGGTTCGGCCCCCATTTTTCAGAACACATCATTTCTTACTCACTTCGGAAAAAATTGGTCATCATTTTATTCACCCGACAACTCTTTCATCATTCACGGGTAAATAGGGGCAGTTGTTGATACCCAATTTTTCCCTCATATTGATTCAAATAGTATATATGGTTTTCAATATCATTTTTGCATTATTACTCAATTTACAATAGTTATACAAGTGTTTTCAATAATTTTTCAAACCTTAAACCTAATTTTCTTGCATTTAAAATTACTTGAATATGTATTAATTACCTCCTTAAATTATTTTTGATGATTTAATCATTCACCTCTATTATTTTAATCCACATATATGTTTTAAAATATTTTACTTCATTTTACTTTATTACATTTGCACTTTTTATGCCAAACATATAATTATTCAATAATTTACAGTAAATTGCATTTGTCATTTTTATTTAAGGTCAAACTAATTATTTACTTTTTATAATATTCAATTATTGTTTTAAAGTATTAAGTTGCATAAATAGCATTTTTTATATTTTAATTAACTATTTTATTAAAATTATTTCCCCTTAATTCCCTACTTTAAAATGTGGCCCAACTTATGCCTTATTTTCCGACCAATTATGGTCCAAACAAATGAGCCCAACACCAATATGCCTTGGTCCAAACCAAACTACCCTTTTGTTCCACTCGGGACCCGTTTACTCGATCGCCCCACTTCCCTTTAATCAAGACCGTTGATATTAGATGATCAACGACCCATAATAATCTCTACTCTCCTCTTCTCTGATAAACCCTAGACACCACCCAAAATCCTCTATGAATCCGAATAATCCATGGATTATTACCATGATTTATTTACCTTTTCCGGATTATACCGCTATTACTTGTGTAAATATGGTTTTACTTAGTACTTGCCCATTTTTGGCGAGTACCAGTATCTGAATCAAAGGAGATCGGCTTTACTCTCCAAGATTTGGACAATATTTTGTCTGTATACATTCATAGCAAGGCTATGATGTTCCGATTCACCAAGATCTCCGGCCAATTTCTGATCCTAGTCAAACTAGGGTTTACCTGGTTTCTTCTCCTAATCTGATTCTAAATTGATTTTTGCAAGTTCTTCTTTCCTTGTTTATATTCTATTGACTGTATTTCCTTATTTATGTGTTGATTTTTATTACTATATAAACCCATCTCTGGTTTCCCTTTTGGACAGAGGCTAATCACTTAAGAACTACTATTATTCTCACTTTTTACCTTCTATATTATTTTTGCTCTCTCTTGATTGTGGCCTGCTGAAAGCCAAGGCCACTGGAATCTTCTCTATTAACATCCCTAGTGCGAGTACTACTCGGGGCTCACTGAAGCTCCTGTGAACTTTGACGCACTAGGATTTAGGGTTCTCACGGTTGTCTTTCTTTTGTTGTCATTGCTGAGATTCTTAGTTACTCACTCTTTTGCTCGTTTATCTTCGCAAATGGTTAGCATTATTGACCCTTTTCAGCCTTGATTATTACTCCTATACTTATTCATGTATGTGTATTCTCCATGCCAACACTGTTTGAACTTTTATAGACGAGACCTAAGTTTCGTTGTTATTTGTGAACTCCCACTGTTGTATTATTGCATTCTTTATGTAGTTCAATTGTATCAATGGTGTTCTGCAATTCCATGCTTTTAGTGTCAAACTAGACAGGCTTCAACATGTGTAGTATACTTTCACTCTATGTATTTGACTCAAATAGTTTCTGGCCTTCTTAGGTTTTGTCTGATCAGTCATGCTCATGTTAGCCTTAATGTTGTGTATTTTGCCTGTTATGAGTTCATATTCATGCCTTGGATTTCCGTGACCTTTTGTAAAAACTTCTTGCTCAGAGTCCTCTTTAACGAATCTCTTCCTTCTAGATCCTTTATGTGTAACCTATTGTTTCTTGCAAACTAATCCTTGACTCTCCCATGTTATAGCATTGTCTTAATCTCTATCCAAACATGTTTGTCGTCGCTTTGTAACTCCCATAATTGTGTTCCCTGACTGGGCAATCCTGCTCTCTTTAGCATTGGTTCTATTATAAATACCAATGTGTATTTCTCTCTCATATGTGGTTGACTGACATGAATCCTAATGTCTGCCTGTCCTATTAGCCTATAGTTGACATGTTCTTTTTCCTACAATGAGTTCTTTAGAATATTTGTGTTGTAATTAATGTCCATCATGTTAAGTTCATGATCAACTAAGTATGTTTGCCAAATTGTGCACACTGGCATGTTTTAATATTGTTTGCAACCACATTCTTATTAGGTTTCCATCTTACAAAACTTCATATTAAAATTGTACTCTATATGCGTCTTGTCGCGATTATGTTAGACTATCTAAAGGTCCTTAGGTTGCTTCTCGATCATGCTTTACTTTGAAACTCTTTGAAATGGTTTACCTTCCTATGATGGTCAATCTTGTCACTGTCAAACTTTATTTCTGGAATGAAAAAGCATAAGCATGCCTCATATGTGTCTTGTGTGCCTTTCCATTTAGCATGATCCTGTTTATATGTCTTGGCTAGAGCTGTTAATGGCTACAACTTTAAGAACTAAGTGATTAAGTTGGTCTATGAGTATTGTGTCACCTGCATAGCTAAATTTAGCATTCACTTTTGGTAAGTAAGTTATTCATTGGGCCTGGAGATGGGCATGTGTGTTGTTAGACTTGGGCATTGGATTCAAGTGCACTCTAGTTGTCTTGTGAACCTGTGGTTTTGGCCTGCTGTTTTCCCGGGGAGTAAGACTATTGAAGGCATGGTATATCCCTGGATTACTTTTGTATTGGGCCTGTAATTGCTTTAGTGGGATTGTATTCGTTTCAGCCTATATTTTGTCATCTTCAAGTCTGTATTATTTCATTCTTGGGCCTGTAATAATTTGTAAACAAACAATTGGGTTGCTAGTGAAATTGGGGAAATGAGTATATTCTAATGCTTGCATAAAAGTGTAGAAAATATGCCTATAGGGTCTATGTGGTCTATTTGATATTTCATTTACCATTCCTTATATGTTATTCAACCCAATGTGTTGTACACTAATAGATAACATGCCTATAGGAATCACACACACACTTCACTTCACTTGTCAAAATATGCTTCACTTATTTCCACGTCTATTATTTAACGCTCTTAGATAATATGCCTATAGGATACAACAATGCAATACCTTTGCATATCTAAATACCATGACTTAGGGTCTTAACTAATTAATCAAGTGCTTCATGCTGTTTTTTGTACTACTTCACTTAGATAGCATGCCCATAGGGATACAATGTTATAAAATCGAGTCCAATTGTCAATTGCTAGAAATCCTGCCCATAGGATGTTTATTGACGCTGCTAATCTTGTGTTTTCAAATGACTTCACTGTCTAATTATGTGATTATTAGATATCATGCCTATAGGGTACTGTCACCTGCCTAAGTCACATATGAATAAAATTAGCATTATTTATTCAGAATTATGAGATTGTTTTCACTACCTTATTACGCAAAACGAATAGATATCATGTCTATAGGACTCACAACGCTTTAATTTGCCTATACGTTAGTCCAGAAATTACAACACTGCCTATATAATAATGGAATCTAGAATCAAATAGAAATCATGCATGTAGGACTTAATGATTCCAACACGCCTTAATAACGTCTACTTCTTGATCAGAAATCTATTTGCATGCTTTCCTGCTTATATGTGGAGGTTATTTGAGCCTTTTATTGCAATTATAAGCAGTCCTATCTTTTTTTATTGTTGCCTAGTTTTATCATTTTGAGCACTTGAGTTGAGTCTAGAACTACAAAATAGTAGGTCCCAATCCTCCTGGACCAGAGGCATGGGACGGGTAGTTCACGCATAGGGTACGACTTAGAATCGAATTAGAACGCTTTTCATTACACAACTTCAACATAGTAATCTTGTAGCAGGAGATGATAGTTTGTGCCCGCTGAATAATATGAGAAATCCCTACCTAAAGGGAGTTTCAAAGTATTATTTATGTTGCACAGGGTGATCCTTTAGACTAAAAAACTTAGGACCCCACTTCTTTTTGTTTATATGCATCAAGGTGGTTATTAAGACTTGTATCGATTCTCATTTATTTTAATAAGACACTACAACTTCTGAACTTCCCTTCTATTTATTTGATCACCCAACTTAACTATATAATCCACATAGTCTAAGGTTTGGCTTGGACCCATAGTTGTGGACCTCGAAGTGTGCCTAACACCTTCTCTTTGAGATAATTTAAGCCCTTACTCGATCTTCTGTGGCGCTGACTAGTCAAAAAGAGTTATTTACAAATAGGTTCGCTAATACCTTAAAATTATTAGGTGGCAATTCTTCTGTTTTAATACCTCCTTTAAAAGAGTTGTCACATGTCGAAACCCGCTTTCGTGAGAAAATGGGGTGCGATGATCGGTATGCTCAGACGGGGACTCGAGGGACTTGGGTGATTTTCTCATGTGGTTTGGATAATTTAGAATGGTTTTGCATTGTTGATTGCTGGGTATCTTCTTCTTCGCATTCGTGAATATTCCACCGCATTTGCGTAGGTTGCTGGAGCTTGAGCATCACGTTCTTGCAAGTGGTTACGCGTTGGTATAGTGTAAAGCTAGGATGGTCATGACCTTTTCATTGGGTTCATGTTGTTGCATTCGCGTTCGCATTAGTCTGTGCAAATGTTCAGTGCGATCGCGAGCAAAGGGCCGCGTTTGCGTAGAGATCCTTCGAGGCTGAGCATTTTGGGCTTCGCGATCGGGATACTGGTCCCGCGATTACGAAGAATATACTTGGGCAATGCATATAAGTACTCCATTTCAGACCTTTGAGTTATTTTATCACATTATGAGTTAGGATCTCGGAGTTGGTTGAGTGGTTATAGAGAAGTTATAATGAGTTATAGATCATATGTAACATATAAAGCCTTCCGAATATGTGTATGGGTAGGTTTTGAGATCGGTAGCGAATGGTAATATGAGCTGCGACATTTCTATGTCAAGAATGATTCTACATAGTAATATCGAAGAGATGCAAGAAACGACTTCGGATTCCCAGAAGGTTACTTTAGAGCGAGCATATCGGATTGAGTTACTTTTGGGTTGGCAGTCAGGGCGACTCCGTTGAGTTAGAGACGATCAGTTCTGATGACTCGATTATATGTTTATGAGTTTCGAATAATTCACCATGGTTATGGCCACGACTTGTATTGATGTGTACCACAAGTATAGAAAATATATTTCATGTGGTGATGTTCTCCTGGATTGAGTTAAATGAAAGGTTCTCGGTTGACGAGGTGTTCAACTTGCTTGTAGTTTAGAATTGATTATGAGATTTTTGCATTTTTATGGGTTAGCATGTTAGTGCAGGTGCTCCGTGTGGGGTTGAAAGTTTTGAGTTCAAGGTTGCAGTTTAGTTTGAAGGGAATTATATAAGTTCTTGATGGCACGGACAATTTTAGATGTCTACGAGGATGTGGGAACTACGTAATATCACTGAATGAGAGTGCGCATGTTGGCATGTGCGTTGTGTTTTGACTTGTGGGTATTTTTTGTAAGATGATGGAGTAGGAGTGATGTATCAGTCATTTGGTTACAAATGTTGAGATCGGATATGGATATTTTGGTATTCAGGAGGCTTAGAATTTGGATGTTCTCGTTGCCAGACTATTCCTTGATTGCGAATGGTGAAGAAATGTTAAGGATTGGATGATTGATGGTATGTGTTACGGAAAGGTTGCTATGGACTTTTGGACAGTTATTTACTTGTTTGGGGATGATCGAAATTTGGATTGGGGATTATTTGTGAGCCTAATGAGAATGTGTATTCTGTATTGGATCGAATTTGCTTGCTTTTGTGCAACTTTTACCAAATGTATATCATCAGGCGGACTGGATGTTATTTGCGCCTTAGTCTATGTTACGTGTTTCTATCTTATGCTATGACGGGTGGTGAAGGTTACATGATTTTCGCACACATATTGTAATTCTATTTAGGCCTTATGGCATTGTAGACAAGATGGCCCTCGTGATGTTGACTTGCTTATTGCACCATTATTGTGCTTGCCTTTCTCGGTGTTGTTTGTGCCTATCATCTTCTCGCAATTATATTTGTGCACTCTATCATGCTTGATGTTGACACACATGTGATCAATGAGCCCGAGCATTATGGCTCGATGGGTACCCCTATGTGGATTGAGATGATTGGATCGGGTTACGCACTTCAAGGGTACTGTGATGAGATATAACTACTTATGCTTATGTCTTGTATTTTTCCTTTCACTTTGTTGAAAATAGTTCATAGGAAGATGTTAAAACTACCCTGCCTACTTAACTTGTTAAGCAGCCTTATTTTCTTACTATTATCTGCCATGTCTGAATTGCTACTTATTTGGTGTACGGAAACACGTTGTGTGGAGCTCCATATGGTTTTGGTGAGACTTTTCGGTTGGACTGCTTGTATTGGCTAAGATGAGGTTTCTAGACGTGAGATTTACACTATCGTATTGATATACGAAATATTTGGAAGAATGATACCATATTTTTGCTAGGAATGTAGGCAATGGCCCTGGTTGGACTAGTGAGCTTCTTGGCTTACTGATCAGATGAGTGATTAAGAGATTCTAAGTGATTCTTTCATCATTGACAACGTATGAAGGTTTTTATAGAGGTTTTATTCGATATGAGGTTTACTACAGGTACCGGATTTGCTTTTGGGCATTTATGGTGATTACCAGTTATTGCTATGAGTATCTAAGTGATGCGGTATTTCATGCGATTACATCTTAGGTCATGGTTATAGCTTGATACAGCTTGTTCAAGCTTATACAATGTGTAAATAGGAGATTTAGGTCTTGAAATTAACTCTGCATGTTAGAATATAGGTTCTAAGGTTTAGAGACTAAGGTTGAAGTAAGGATCTCGAGTTACATTGTGTTGGCGGACTTATATGGATTGGGGTGACGTGGGATGACCCCCGGGTATGTGCATGGTAAGGTTACACCATGATTTGATGGCCTTGGAACGGCTCTTGGCACGTTCGAGGATGAACCATCTGATCGGTCATTTTGAGTATTTGCATTATGTTCAGCTGTTTCAAGCCTTGAGTAGCTTCATATGATATATTATGACTTGTGAGAAATATCAATTTTGGTATTAATATTCCTCGAAATTGATTTGGAAGAATGAATCTCATGTTAGAAACTTTAAGTTGGAAGAGTTTACCAAGTTTGACTTTTGTGTATTTGGCCTCAAATCGGAGTTTTGATTGTTCCGGTAGATCTGGATGGTGATTTTGGAGTTGGGCATATGCTCAGAATTTCATTTGTATGTTTCTAGAAGGTTTCGACACTATTTGACGAAAGTTTAAGATTTAAAGGTTTGTAATGTTTATAAGTTGGACCGGGAGTTGACTTCGATGTTATCGAGTTAGGATTGTGGTTCCGGCAGTTTAAATAGGTTCATTATGTCATTTGGAACTTGTGTGAAAATTTTGAGGTCATTCCGAGTTGATTTGATATGGTTCGACACGAGTTTATGAAGTTGAAAATTCAAAAGTCCATTTAGTTTGATTTGAGATGCGATTCGTGCTTTCAATATTGTTATGTATGATTTGAGGCCCCGAGTCGGTCCGTGTTATATTTTAGGACTTGTCGGTATGTTCGGACGGGGTCCCGAGGGGCTCGGGTGAGTTTCGGACGTGGTTCGAATCATTTCGAATGGTTTTTGCATTATTGATTGCTGGTGTGTCTGGAGAGCATCGCGATTGCGAAGCATGGAATACGATCGCATAGAGTAATTCTGGAGCTGGGTATCTTCTTCTTTGTGTTCACGAATATTCGACCGCGTTCGCGTAGGTTGTTGGAGCTTGAGCATCGTGTTTGTGCAAGTGGTTACACGTTCGCATAGTGTAGAGCTAGTCTTGGCAGGTCTTCATGACTTCTTCATCGCGTTTGTGCTGTTGCGTTCGCATTCGCAATAGTCTGTGCAGATATTCATTTGCGATGGAGAGCCTAGGGCCGCATTCGTGTAAAGATTCTTCAAGGCTGAGCATTTTGTGATTCGCGATCGCGAAGCTTGCCTCGCTACCACGACGAATATACCTGGGCAGTGCATATAAGGACTCTATTTCGGATCTTTGAGTTATTTTATCACATTTTGAGTTGGGGAGCTGGGATTTAGGCAATTTCGGAGGCTATTTCCACCACATGGATTGGGGTAAGTATTTTCTATTCGGTTTTGATTATATTCCGTGATTCCATCTTCATTTTTGGAATTTTATTGATGATTTCATAAGAGAAATTGGGGGTTCTTGCCTAAACTTTCCTAAAATGAAATTTTGAGTTTTGAACATCGATTCGGAGTCGAATTGAGTGAAATCAATATGGTTGGACTCGTAAATGAATGGGTTGTCGGATTTTGTGAGTTTTGTCGGGTTCCTAGATGCAGGCCCGAGTTTGCCTTTATAGTTGACATTAAGTAAATATGAAAAAGTTTGACCTTCATAGATTGGGATTGCTTCCTATTGCATTATTTATTGATTTTGAGTTGCTTTTGGCTAGTTTCGAGCCGTTCGGAGGATGATTTGAGCGGGATGGCGTTTCTAGTGTATCGATTTGGCTTGTTTGAGTTAAGTGTCTTGCCTATCTTTGTTGGGGGGATTTTTCCTACTAATTTCCACTATTTGCTACATGCAGGGGTGATGCATATATGAGGTGACAAGCGTATATGCATGTGCTAGGGTTATTCATTCTCGGAGGTAAATTATATGATTAGTTATGCTTTGTAGAATTCTGTGACCTTCTTGTTTCATGTCTTACTTGACTCCTAGATTACTAAGAATATGAAATAAAATTCTAGAAACCAACATTTAGCTTAATATAACTTGATTTAAAATTTGACGGATTTTTGTGAAATTATTGATGTGTTATATTCGATCATCACTATGATTGATTACTAATACATCACTATGACCATTATTATTGAGATATTGGATCCTATACTTGTGTTGAAGATCATTTTTTGGACTAGTTAAAATACTTGAACAATAAGGTTTTGAGGTTTACTGAGTTATTTGCTTGAAAGTTGTGATTGATGTTCATTTGGAATATTGGCTTAAACACTCTCCTTGATGTTATTCATGCTTCATACCTTGTTTGTTATTGATATACATGTGTTTGGTGAGGAAGAGTGTAAAGCACGAAAAGTAATGTCGTGCTATTTTATTTACATCATCATGTGAGGGTGAGAGTAAAAGCACGAAAGGTGATGCTGTGCCATTTCATTTTAATTATCATGTTTTCATTTACATTATCATGTGAGGATGAGTGTAAAAGCACGAAGAGTGATGCCGTGCCATTTTATTTACATTATCATATGAGGATGATAGTAAAATCACAAAGGAAGATGTTGTGTCATTTCATTTATATTATCATGTTATCATTTACATTATCATTTCACGATGAGAGTAAAAGCACGAAGGGTGATGATGTGCCATTTCATTAATGTTATCATGTTATTAGTTACATTATCATGTGAGGATGAGAGTAAAATCACGAAGGGTGATACCGTGCCATTTCATTTACATTATCATGTGTTCATAGCACGAAGGTGTTTCCGCGCCGGCGAGGACGAGGGACATGCATTATGTTGTGATATCTTTTCCTTGTGCATACATGCATGCCTTTACCTTGAGTTGTTGTTGTCGCACCTATGATTTCTATGTGGTGTGTCGTTGTTGTTATGTCTTTGTCCTCTATCTCAATTGTTGTTGTGTTGTCCATGCCTTCTATTTGTTTAACTTGAAAACATCATGTTTTCCTTCTTGTTTTCATATCTACATTCATGCCATCTCTTATTTGTTGCACTTTCGTATAAGCCTTTTACCATGTTAGTTATTCATGCCTTTTACTTGTTATCTCATAAAGGTCATGCTTTCTCTCTTGTCTATTATATCTACATCTAGGCCTTCTACCATGTTAGTTAGTGAAATTTATGCTCTTCCTTCCCAACTAATGTCATTACTTCTATATTTCTACCTAGTCTATTACCGTTGTCCATATGTACCTCCTTGTTAGTTATTGTTACTTGTGTATTTCCCACTTTGTCATTACTGTTATTGGAATTTCTTTCACCTGGTTGGTATTATTATACGTATATTCTATGAGGAAGAGATAAATGCACTGGGGGTGTTGCCGTGCCATTTGATTTGATGTCTTGAGTATATTTTTCACACGATGAAAGTTATGAATTTATTACCGTGGTTTAACGATTATTGCTCTAAGTAGAGGATTGGTTGTGATATTGAGGAATATAAATCGTGATTTCTTATAGTAATCATTTACTGCCTCGTATAGTTGTTTTCTCGTACTCTTATTTGTTATGTTCTAGAACTATTTCTATTGCTAGTCTACTGCACAGGTTATGCCAATGTGTATCTTTTAACTAAAAAGCCTCGTCTTTACTTCAACGAGGTTAGACAATATACTTACTGGGTACATTGGGTCGGTTGTACTCTTACTACACTTCTACACCTTGCATGCAGATTTTGGAGTCGGAGTCGCAGTGCATGGCGGGAGTTGGCATTGAAGATGTATATGTGTTCCAGTTATGGCTTCCACTTGTCCTTGGTAGCTTTAGATTTTGCAAATCTGTTTATGTAAACTTCAAACATATGATGTATTTATTCGTACCACCTTCTTTAAATTCTATGTCTTTGAAGCTCATGATTTGTACTATGAGTCCTTGGAATTTGTATAGAATGTTTAAGTAATTTATCTATTGTCTCTTATTACTTGATTTGAGTTGCGTTGAATTTATTTGGCTTACCTAGTAGGACGAGTTAGATGTCATCACGACTAGGTGGATTTTGGGTCGTGACAGTTACCTTCACAACAAGTTGGGCATGATCAATATCTATGCTCCAGCTTGAGGGGGAGTGTTACAGAATAAATGTAGACATACTACTAAATGAATGTAGAAATAATTAATGTGGACATACTTTTATGTAATGCACATAGCTAGTAGAATCGTAGAGATTTACAATAGATTTATAAGATCTCCTTTTTTATTTCAATATTTAGGGCTCTATATACTTGTTACTTCTTGTGATGACCCAATAGGTCATTTTGATATTTAGTGTCTATCTTCATATTTCGAAACCTCGATTAGCTCCGTTTATCAATTTTCAATTTGCGTGCACAGTTCGTGTATTATTCCGCAAAGTCTTTATGTGAAAGTTTGAAGAGAACATGAATTTTGCCTTTAAAAATGATTTGAGTTGACTACGATCAATTTTTAGGTAAACGAACCCGGATATGTATTTTGACAATCCCGGTGGGTCCATATCGTGATTCCGGACTTGAGTGTATACCCCCAATTGAATTCGAAAGTTCCTAACTTGTTTTGACTTATTTTTCCGAAAACTAGCATTTTTAAAAGTTGAAAAATTACTAGGTTGATTGTATGTTGACTTCTTAGCGAACAGGTTCTTGAGTTTCACTTTGAAATTTCATTCGTTTTGAGGATTGATTCGTAGATTTAGATGTTATTTTGATAATTTGATTGCACGAGCAAGTTCGCATGATGTTATTACACTTGTGTGCATATTTGGTTTGGAACCTGAGGGGCTCGGGTGAGTTTCAAACGTGTTTCATATTAGTTCCAAATGATAGCTGGTGCACTCTGTTGATAGTGTTTTGCTGCAGATCTCGCATTTGCGAGGTCTGGCTCGCAATTGCGAACCTCGCTTTTGCGAACATGTGTTCGCATTTGCGAGCAGGGCATGGGATTGGGTAACCTCGAAATTGCGAACAGCTCAGGATCACATTTGCGACCACTTTATTGCATTTGTGCTACCTGGCAATAGTAGACTATCTTCTCTATTGTGAAGACTGTGGTCGTATTTGCGAAGGTGGGGACTTTGCATTTGCGAACTTTTTGTCGAATTTGCGGCTTCTGTGGCAATGAGGCGGGGTTCGTATTTATGACCCTTGTCTCGCATTCGCGATGTTCGCAATTGCGGCATTTGTAGATGAGTAAAAGAGGGGGAAAATGGGACTTTAATCAATTTCTTTTCAATTACCCATTACACCATTTCACACAATTTCTCAACCCTAAACACTCTAGACTCGATTTTTCAAGAGAATTTTCTTCCAAAATTCGTTGGTAAGAGTGAAGACCTGACCGGTCATCTTGAGAGTTATAGCCCTGATCCACTATTAATTGCTTTCCCCGTATCTATTTTTTCTATTCTGACTTGTTGGGAGGTTCCATTTTGTTTTTTTGGAGTTTTTTGCGAAACTTAGTCCTTAAACGGGAGCTTAATCCTTACTAATTGGACCATAGTCACAACTGTGTGAAGCCGACTCCGGAATGGAGTTCTGCCGGTTCCGTTAGCTTTGTTAGGTTATTTTGGACATAGGAATGTATCAGAATTGTGTTTTGGAGGTCTGTATCTCATTTAAGATTGAAATGGCGAAAGTCGAAGTTTTAGAGATTTTGGTGGCAGTCGAATTTTTTATATCGGGATCGGATTTTGATTCAAGAAGTTGGAATAGGTTCGTAGGGTTGAATGTGACTTGTGTGAAAACTTTGGGGTCAATCGGGCGGGGTTTGATGAGTTTCAGAATCGGTTGTCGAATTTGGAAGATTCAAGTTCTTTAAGTTTCAATCGGGGGATGGCTCATGATTTTAGCGTTGTTTGAAGGCTCGACTGAGTTCGCATGGTGTTTTAGGATTGGTTAGCATATTTTGTTGAGGTCTAAGGGGCCTAGAGTGAGTTTCGGGTGCTTAACGGATTGAATTGGGACTTGGGAAATTGGCTGAAGTTGCTCTATCTGGAGTAACCGCACCTACGCACTTTGGTCTGCAAGTGCGGAGCCGCAGAAGCGGCTATGGAGTCGCAGACGAAGATTTTGGCTTGTCAATCTAGGGTCGCAGGTGCATTGAGTGTTCCGCAAAAGCGGATGCGCAAAAGCGGTAGGAGACAGCATGAGCGGGCTCATAGGTGCGGCCCTGTGCTCGTAGAAGCGGTCCCAACCCACTTAAGTTGTTTTCGCACCTATGATGGTTCTACTGCAGGTGCGTGACCGCAAAATCGAATTATTGACTGTAGGTACGGTTTAACTGGCAGAAGAAGGGTAAACTCGAGGGTTTGATTTCATTCTTCATTTTTGGATTCGAGAGTTCGGAATTTTGTGATTTTTCAAGGGATTTTCAAAGAGAGGTTTGGGGTAACGATTCCTAACTCGTTTTTGGTTGTATTTCATTCATCTATAGTTGTTTTCTTCATTAAAATAAGGAAACCGGGTGAGAAAGTTGAGAAAATGGGAGAAAAGTTCTTCAAATGAATTTCAGAGTTTTGATTGGGATTTAGACATCGGATTTGGATAATTTTGGTACAAGTGAACTCGTGAGTGAATGGGTGTTTATATTTGGTGAAATTCACCTGATTCCGAGACGCGGGCCTGGTGAGGGTTTTTGGGGCAAAATTTCAAGTTCTTGCTTTAGCTTTGATTGCAGTAGCTAGATTAGTTCCTTATAGTCGTATTCATGGTATGTAATTGATTTTGGCTAGATTTGGGCCATTCGGAGTCAGATTTTCATCGAAAGAGCGTTGTTTCGGATTGATTTGAGCTTGGTTCGAGGTAAAAGGCTTACCTAACCTTGTGTTGGGAAACTCCCCTTAGGATTGGTACTGTTTTTTATATATAAGCGTCGTGTACGTGAGGTGAACAGTAGGTACACGGGCTAATTGTTGTAAAACTCCGATTTCTACTAAGTAAATACCCGTTTTCCTTCTAATTTGAATATTATCAGCATGCGTAGTATCCTGTTAGACTAAAATAACATGCCTACTTGCCTTAACTATTTATGTGAACTACATGCAACATGTTTAGTGAATTTACATGTTTTTCCTTAACTTTTACTTAGATTGAATTGTAGGACTAGTGTCGTAACTATTAAATTCTATTTTTTGGCTTCCTATTAACTTTGGGACTACAGAACGGTATTCCCAGAGATCCCCTTGTTCTGCATATTTACTTTGGGACTACAGACCAGTATTCTGAGAGATCCCACTGTCTGGCATATTTACTTTGGGACTACGGAACGGTATTCTGGGTGATCCCGTTGCACATTTACGTTTGGGACTACGAGACGGTATCTCGGGAGATCCCCTGTTGTTTTTCTGTATGATTTATTTCTTGTTAAATTTCAGTCTTTATTTTACTGCGATATTTCATTCTGCCTTGCTTTATTATATATATTTTTACACCAGTAGGGCCCTGAACTGACTTCATCTCTACTCGACCGAGGTTAATCTTGGCATTTACTGGGTACCATTGTGGTGTACTCCCACCCTTTCCTGCGCATGTGTTTCGTGTGCTGATCCAGGTTCTTCTTACCAGCCTCGTTCATAGTTGCAGTCGCTACTGCCGGAGACTTCAAGGTATATCTGCATGCGCCCGCAGATCCTCGGAGTCCCCATCTATCCCTTTATCTTCATTTTTCTCTCATTTCTATAGACAATGATATGTAGAATAATTTGAATTCGTAGAAGCTTGTGACTTACGGTGATCCGAGCCTTAGAAGTGTTTCGTACAATTCAGAAGTTGATTATTGTATATACTGAGCAGCATCTCAACTGCTTGTTTAAATTATCTATTTTGTTAGCTGTTAATTTTTCATGTTTTCATTTCGTTTCCGCAAGGTGTTAGGCTTACCTAGTCGTAGAGAATAGGTGTCGTCAAGACAAATTCACGGAGGGAGAATTGGGTCATGACAAGTTGGTATTAGAGCTCTAGGTTCATAGGTACCGTGAGTGGTAAACCGGTTTATTATAGTTTCGCGAATCTGTACGGAGACATCTGTACTTATCTTCGGGATGTTATGGAACTCTTAGAAACAATAATACTTCTTTGATTTCTTTTGTCGTGCGAGTTAGTGGAATCAAATTCTAAAATTCTCTATTATATTCTTTCTCACGGATGGTGAGGACCCATACCGGGAGATCTGATGATCAAGCACCCGCACCCCCTGCTAGAGCCGCCAGAGGATGGGGTAGAGGACGACCACACAGTGCAGCTAGAGCATATGCGCGAGTTGCGACACAGGAGCCCCCAGTAGCTCAAGTTGGAGGGCAGGCACCGGAGGTTCCTATTGTTGCGCCAGCCTTCCAAGAGACTCAAGCCCTAGTTCATGAGCATGTTCAACACCTTAGCTCAGGTTGGATTGATTCCATTAGCTCCCACTACATTTCAGTCCAGGGGAGGGGAACAAACTCCCGCAGCCCGCACTCTTGAGCAGAGAGTCTAGGTTGATCAGGCCCTAGAGTTTATTCCTTATTCCACCGGTAGCTCCGGTTCAGCATGAGACCAGGATAACCACTTTTGAGGCGGAGCAGCTTAGAGTTGAGAGGTATAAGAAGTACCACCCACCGACCTTAAACGCATTAGCTTCAGATGATGCTCAGGGTTTTCTAGAGGAGTGTCATCATATTCATGGCACTATGGGCATATCGGAGATGAGTGGGGTTTCTTTTACCGCTTTCCAGCTTAGAGGAGCAGCCTATCAGTGTTGGCGTGCTTATGAGTTGAGTAGTCCGGACGAGGCAACCTCACTCACATGGAATCAGCTCTCAGATATGTTTTTGCGAGAGTATGTCCCTCACAGCCTCAGGGATGCTTGGCACGCGGAGTTTGAGCAACTGCGCAAGGGTTCTATGACTATGTTAGAGAATGCAGTCTATTTTAGTGAGTTAGACCTACATGCACTTGCCTTGGTTTCCACAGTTCGGGAGAGGGTCTGTCGCTTTATTGAGGGACTTCACCCTACCATCAGATTTAGTATGGCTAGGGAGTTGGAGATGGACTTCTCTTATCAGCAGGTTATGAGTATTGCTAGGAGATTGGAGGGCATGCTGAACTGGGACAGATAGGAGAGAGAGGCCAAGAGGTCTCGAGAGACTATTTATTATTCTGGAGCTCGTGTCCCAGTAGCTCGCCATGGTAGGGGTTATTTGAGTCGGCCCGTCTATTCAACTCTTCCAGCCGCCAGCGGTGTTCCAGCCCCTTCTAGGCCTCAGGAGCCTTATTATGCGTCACCAGTATCTAGTATGCCTCAGCAGACCTAGCCCGATCCAGTCACAGCAGCCGCATCCTCCGAGGGGTTGTTTTGAGTGTGGTTACACTCGCCATATGGTGAGGGATTGCCCCATAATTACGAGAGGTGCACCTGCACAGACTTCTTAGCCACCACGTTCTCCACTGGGTCCTCCGGCCATGCTTCAAGCACCATCTACCGCCCCACCTGCTCAGCCAGCTCACAGTGTAGGTCGGGGAGGTTGAGGTCGCCTTAGAGGGGGAGGCTAGGCAAGGTATTATGCTCTTCTGGCTCATTTAGAGGTAGTTTCTTTCGACTATATCATCACAAGTATTGTTCCAATCTTTCATAGGGATGCGTTAGTATTATTTAACCCAAGCTTTACGTATTCATATGTGTCCTCTTATTTTGCTCCACATTTGGGCGTATCTCGAGATTCTTTGAGTTCCCCTGTTTATGTGTCTACTCCTGTGGGAGATTCTCTTGTTGTAGACCGCGTGTCTCTGTCGTGGTTGATTGCTCTTAGTGGTTTTAAGACCAGCGCCAATTTTTTATTGCTCAGCATGGTAGATTTTGATGTTATCTTGGGCATGGACTGGTTGTCGTCCCATTATGCTATTCTTGATTATCACGCTAAGACCATGACGCTAGCTATGCCAGGCTTACCGCGATTAGAGTGGAGGGTTACCTTAGAGTATACACCACGCAGAGTTATTTCATTTCTTAAGGCTCAACGAATGGTTGAGAAGGGGTATGACGCGTATCTAGCTTATGTGAGAGATGTTAGTATTGATACCCCTACAGTTGAGTTAGTTCCAGTAATGAGGCATTTTCCATATGTGTTTCAAGCTAATCTTTTGGGCATGCCGCGCGCAGCCCATCAATGTTTCTTCATACTGTACGGCTCCTCCTGAGTTGAAGGAGTTGAAAGAGAAGTTGCATAAGTTGCTTGATAAGGCCTTCATTTGGCCCTGTGTGTCACCTTGGGGTGTTGTGGTCTTGTTTGTGAAGAAACAGGATGGTTCTATGTGTAATTATCGCCAGCTGAACAAAGTTATAGTGGAGAACAGGTATACATTGCCTCGCATTGATGACTTATTTTATCAGTTACAGGGTGCCCGGGCGTTTTCCAAGATTGACTTGCGTTCAGGCTATCATCAGTTGAAGATTCGGGAACTAGATATCCCGAAGACTTCTTTCAGGACCCGATGTGGTCACTATGAGTTTCTTGTCATGTCATTCGGGTTGACCAATGCCCGAGCAGCCTTTATGCATTTGATGCATAGTGTGTTCTGGCCTTATCTTGACTCTTTCGTCATTGTGTTCATTGACGACATTCTGGTGTACTCTCGGACTCAGGAGGATCATAAGCAGCACATGAGGACTAAGTTTCAGACTTTAAGGGAAAAGAAGTTGTATGCAAAATTTTCTAAGTGTGAGTTTTGGTAGACTCAGTGGCATTCTTGGGTCATGTGGTATCGAGTGATGGGATCAAGGTAGATCCAAAGAAGGTGGAAGTAGTGCAGAGTTGGCCTAGATTGTTATCAGCCATAAAGATCTGCAGTTTTCTTGGTTTGGCGGGGTATTACAATTGTTTTACAAGGATTCTCATCTATTACAGCACCTATGACCAGGATGACCCAGAAGGGTGCTCCGTTCAAGTGCACAGAGGAGTGTGAGGAGAGCTTTCAGAAGCTCAACATAGCTTTGACTACAACCCCAATATTGTTATTGCCTACAGGTTCAGATTCTTACACCGTATATTGTGATGCGTCGCAGATTGGTCTTGGTGCGGTGTTGATGCAGGACGGTAGGGTGATTGCCTATGCGTCCATATAGTTGAAGGTGCATGAGATGAACTATCCTGTCCATGACCTTGATTTATCATCCATTGTTCATGCCTTAAAGATTTGGCAGCACTATTGTATGGTGTTCCTTGCGAGATCTACACCGATCATCGGAGTTTGCAGCATTTGTTCAAGCAGAAAGATCTTAACTTGTGTCAACCAAGGTGGTTGGAGCTACTTAACGACTATTATATCACCATTTTGTACCACCCTGGGAAGGCCAATGTGGTGGCCGATTCTTTGAGTCGTCGGGCGGATAAATTGGGGAGTTTGGCATATCTTCCCGCAACAGAGAGACCCTTAGCATTGGATGTCAAGGCCTTAGCCAGCCAGCTTGTGAGATTGGATATTTTGGAGCCGATTCGAGTGTTGGACTGAGTGGTCTCTCGGTCTTCTCTTTATGATTGTATCAGAGAGTGTCAGTATGATGACCCCCACCTGGTTTTCCTCAAGGACACGGTCCAGCACGGTGATGGTAAGGAGGTTACTATTGGGGATGATGGCGTATTGAGGATGCAGGGCAGACTATGTGTGCCTAATGTTGATGGGTTGTGTGAGTTGATTCTTCAGGAGTCTCATAGCTCGTGGTACTCTATTTATCCAGGTGCCGCGAAAATGTATAAGAACTTGAGGCAGAATTACTGGTGGAAGAGGATGAAGAAGTACATAGTGGAGTATGTTGCTCGGTGCCTAAATTGATAGCAAGTGAAGTATGAGCATCAGCGGCCGGGTGGGTTGCTTCAGAAGTTGGAGATTCCAGAGTGGAATTGGGAGTGGATCACTACTGATTTCGTTGTTGGAATACCACAGACTCAGCGGAGGTTGGATGCAGTTGGGGTGATTGTGGACAGGCTGACCAATTCAGTTCATTTCATTCTAGTGATGACTACATATTCTTTCAAGCAGCTAGCTCGAATCTACATTCGTGAGATCGTCAGGCTTCATGGCGTATCGATATCTATTATCTCGGATTAGGTTACGTAGTTTACATCACAGTTCTGGAGAGTCGTGCATCAAGATTTGGGTACTAGAGTGGAGCTGAGCACAACATTTCACCCTTATATGGACGGGCAGTCCGAGCGCACTACTCAGATATAAGAGGATATGCTATGTGCGTGTGTTATGGAGTTTGGAGGGTCATGGGATCACTTCTTTCCACTTGCGGAGTTTGCCTACAACAATAGTTATCAGTCGAGAATCCAGATGGCACCGTGTATGGCTCTATATGGTAGGCGGTGTTAGTCCCCAGTGGGTTGGGTCGAGCTGGGCGAGACAAACTTATTAGGTACAAACTTGGTCCAGGATGCCCTGTATAAGGTGAAGGTGATTTAGGATCAACTTCGCACGGCCCAATCCAGATAGAAGATTTATGTGGACCGGAAGGTTCGCGATGTAGCATTCATGGCTAGAAGCGGGTCTTGCTTCGGGTATTTCCTATGAAGGGCGTTATGAGTTTCGGAAAGAATGGCAAGTTGAGATCAAGGTACATTGGCCGTTTTGAGGTGTTGGGGCTTGTTGGGGAGGTCGCTTAGGAGATTGCTTTACCTCCCAGCCTAGCAGGAGTTCATCAACTATTTCACGTTTCTATACTCCGGAAGTATCACGGTGATCCGGCTCATGTATTAGATTTCAGCTCAGTCCAATTGGACAATTATCTATCTTATGTTGAGGAGCCACTGTCTATTTTGGACAAGTATGTCAAAAAGCTAAGGTCAAAGAACATTGTTTCAGTAAAGGGTTAGAGGAGGGGTCAGCTGGTCGAGGAGGTCACTTGGGAGACTGAGCAGTATATGCGCATCTGTTATCCTCATCTTTTCACAGCTACAGGTATGTCACTATACTCGTTTGAGGACGAACGGTTGTTTTAAGAGGGGGAGGATGTGACCACCCGACCGGTCATATTAAGAGTTATAGCCCCGATCCCCTATTAACTGCTTTCCTCGTATCTATTTCTGCTATTGTTACTTGCTGGAAGGTTCCGTTTTGTTTTTTTGGAGTGTTTTGGGACACTTGGTCCTTAAACGGGAGCTTAAGCCTTAGGAATTGGACCGTAGTCTGAACTGTGTGAAGACGACTCCGGAATGGAGTTCTATCAATTTTGTTAGCTCTGTTAGCTGAGTTTGGACTTAGAAATGTGTCCGGTTTGTGTTTTGGAGGTCTATAGCTCATTTAGGCTTGAAATAGCGAAAGTCAAAGTTTTGGAGATTTTGGTCGGCAGTGGAATTTTTGTTATCAGGATCGGATTTCGATTCAAGAAGTTAGAATAGGTCAGTAGGGTTGAATGTGACTTGTGTGCAAAATTCTTTAAGTTTGAATCGGGGGATGATTCATGATTTTAGCATTTTTTGATGTGGTTTGAACGCTCGACTAAGTTCCTATGTTGTTTTAGGATTGGTTGGCATGTTTGGTTGAGGTCCCGGGGGCCTCGGGTGAGTTTCGGGTGCTCAACAGATTGAGTTGGGACTTAGGAAATTGGCTGAAATTGTTGTATCTAGTGTAACTGCACTTGCGCTCTTTGGGCCGCAGGTGCGGAGCCGCAGAAGCGGCTATGGAGTCGCAAATGCAGATTTTGGCTTGTCCAGCTGGGACCGTATGCGCATGACCGCAAAAGCGAATTAGTGACCACATGTGCGGTTTAACTAGCAGTAAAAGGGCAAAATCGAGGGTTTGATTTCATTGTTTATTTTTGGACTTGAGTGCTCGAAATTTGGCAATTATTTGAGGGATTTTCAGATAGAGCTTTGGGGTAATGATTCCTAACTCATTTTTGGTTGTATTTCATTAATCAATAGTTGTTTTCTTCATTAAATAAAGGAAATTGGGTGAGAAAGTTGGGAAAATGGGGGAAAAGTTTTTCATACGAATTTCAGAGTTTTTATTGGGATTTAGACATAGGATTTGGATAATTTTTGTACGAGTCAACTCGTGAGAGAATGGATATTAATATTTGGAAAAATTCACTTGATTCCGTGACGTGGGCCCGAGGAGGGTTTTTGGGGCGAATTTCCAATTTCTTTCTTTAGTGTTGATTTTAGTAGCTAGATTAGTTTCTTGTAGTCGTATCCATGGTATGTAATTGAATTTGGCTAGATTTGGTCCATTCGGAGTCAGATTTTCGTTGAAAGAGCGTTGTTTCGGATTGGTTTGAGCTTGGTTCGAGGTAAAAGGCTTGGTTAACCTTGTGTGAGGAAACTCCTTAGGATTGGTACTGTTTTTTATATATGAGCGCCGTGTACGTGAGGTGACGAGTAGGTACACAGGCTTATTGTTGTAAAAACCAGATTTCTACTAAGTAAATACTTGTTTTCCTTCTAATTTGAATCTTATCAGCATGTGTAGTATCCTGTTAGACTAAAATCACATGCCTACTTGCCTTACCTGTTTATATGAAGTACGTGCAACATGTTTAGTTAATATACCTGTTTTTCCTTAACTTTTACTTAGATTGAATTGTAGGATTTCGTGCCGTAACTATTGAATTCTATTGTTTGGTTGCATATTTACTTTGGGACTACGGTACGGTATTTCGGGGGATCCCACGTTCTGCATATTTACTTTGGGACTACGGAACAGAATTCCAAGCGATCCTCCTGTCTGGAATATTTACTTTGGGACTACGGAACGGTATTCCGGGAGATCCCCCTACACATTTACGTTTGGGACTACGAGATGGTATCTCATGAGATCCCCTGCTGTTTTTCTATGTATTGAGCTGTTTCCTTCTGTGATTTATTTCTTGTTAAATTTCAGTCTTTATTTTACAGTGATATTTCATTTTGCCTTGCTTTATTATATATATTTACACCAGTAGGGCCTTGACCTGACCTAGTTACTACTCGATCTAGGTTAAGCATGGCACTTACTGGGTACCATTATGGTATACTCACGCCCTTTCCTGCACATGTTTTTCGTGTGCTGATCCAGGTTCTTCTTACCAGCCTCGTTCATAGTTGCAGTCGCTGCTGCCGGAGATTTCAAGGTATATCTGCACGCGCCCGCAGATCCTCGGAGTCCCCCTCTATCCCCTTATGTTCATTATTCCCTCATCTTTATAGACAATGATGTATAAAACCGTTAGGATTCCTAGAAGCTTGTGACTTACGGTGTTCCGGGTCTTGGGAGTGTTTCGTAAAATTCAAAAGTTGATTATTGTATATGCCGAGCAGCATCTCAACTGCTTGAATAAAGTATCTATTATGTTAGATGTTAATTTTTCATGTTTTCATTTCGTTTCCGCAAGGTGGTAGGCTTACCTAGTCGTATAGACTAGGTGCCGTCACGACAAATTCACGGAGGGAGAAATGGGTCGTGAATGTAAGTGACTTTAATCAATTGCTTACCCATTACATTTCATGAGATTTCTACATCAAATTTAGGGTTTTCATGGTAGAAATTAGGGATTTGGTATTATTGGGAATTTTTAAAAAATTGAGATTTATCCCTCGAATTAGGGTCAGTATTCGAAATAAATCACATAATCGGGCTCGGGGGTAAATAAGTAATCGAGTTTTGGTAAGTATATCGGGTTTTGACCAAGAGGGCTTGAGGGTTGAGTTTTGTTGACTTTTGAAAAAATGATCTAAATTGAACCTCTTTCGTTTGTTGATAGTTTCTAAAGCTTATTTGAATCATTTGTTCCATAATTTGCTAGATGTTGTTTGTTTGGAGGCTTGTTCAAAAGGCAATGACGTGGTCGATTGATTGCTTGAGTTGCATAGTGAGGTAAGTATTGGGTCTAACCTTGTGTTGAGGTAATTAGTAACCCTTGAACTATATGTTATGTCAATTACGTGGAAATGACATACATGCGAGGTGACGAGTTTATATGCGTCCTTATGTACTTGCTTCCATGTTTCTGTTACTTCATAATATATCTTGTTTCATGCCTTAATTTCTACATGCTTATTTGACTTTCATGCCATAATTGTTACTTGTCATTTAGTTATCTTTGTATTAAATTGTCCATCTCTTCTATTATTCCATGCTTATTTGCTATTTGTCTCCATTTGCTTTACTTGCATATTTAAATTTTCATATGTGTTACTTGTCTTACAGTTTTGTAAAATTTGTTGCTTTCTATAACGTAGTTCACTTGTATAAGTTGTTAATTGGTAAATATCGATGAGTTGGTAAAGTTGAGACATTCGAGTTATTAGAGATTCTTTGATTATTATGTGATTTTTCATTACCTCGTACATTTACACTTTTGATGTAGAAATTCTTATAAATTTTGATTGTTGAATTGCCATTGTTGATTGAAATTATTTGGGGAACGGGTTGCATGCTGCAACGGAAATTGAAAGGTAAGGAATTTAAATGGCGGAATAAGGACAGATTATGATATTAACAAATGATGATATGGTGGGATCGAGTTGCACACTGCAACATATTGTATAAGTTGTATTTGTTTCTGACTGTTGGATTTGCCTCTGTATTTGAGATGAGTTTATAAGACTTGTTATTCTGGGCCCTCTGGTAGTTGGATTTTGAGTTCGTTGGTATGAGTTAACTGCCAGGTTGCACGCTGCAACGGAAATTGAAAGGTAATGAATTTAAATGGCGGAATAAGGACAGATTATGATATTGACAAATGATGATATGGTGGGATCGAGTTGCACGCTGCAACATATTGTATAAGTTGTTTTGTTTCTGACTGTTGGATTTGCCTCTGTATTTGAGATGAGTTTATAAGACTTGTTATTCTGGGCCCTCTGGTAGTTGGATTTTGAGTTCGTTGTTATGAGTTAACTGCTTTATTTTCATTCATTTCTTTTCTGTTATTATTATTATTGCGTATAGGTTATTGTAAGTGACCCGCCTTAGCCGAGGATAGGCTCGGCAGTTACAAAATATATGGGGTCGGTTGTATTCATACTACACTTTGCACTTTTTGTGCAGAAACCAGAGTTGATCTCGGCTGCGCTGGGTGAGTTTGCTCAGATCTACATGAGGTATAGTTGCATGGTGTTCGCAGCCCTGAAGTCCTCTTCTACATAATTTTAGCTGTTTATTTTAATTTAGATAATTATGTTTTATTCCGGACCATTATCTATAGTACTCTAGACACTCATGTATTCTTGACATCAAATTTGGGATTGGATTTGGATTTCGTCGTTTATTAGGTAATCACCTTTTTTCAGACAATTCAATTTTATTGTTTTCATTTAATTTGGAATTCTTAAAAATGGTTAATAGATATACCTAACGTTGACTTGCTTAGCAAGTGAAATGTTAGACGTCATCACAATCCCGAGGGTCGGAATTCAGTAATACACCAGGGGATTGCTTTATTTTCTCTGTATCTTACCCCATTTAAATTTTATTTAAGTTTCAGCTTTCCAACTAGACTTATCTCAATCTATGTCTATATTAATATAGCTATATTCCATTAATATTCCTCCCCTAAAATTTTCTTTAATCATACGTAACAAATTATCCGAACCAACTATTTTCAACTTTTCTTGCTTTTCTACTAGCTCATGATTTAAACGAATCAAATATACATTCTAGTATATGTCCTTCGACGTTGAGGCCATCCCAAAGAGCAGGGAAACATTGGTCCTACTCCTATCAAATAAGCAGCATTTTATGATTAGTGGCAGAGCTAGATTTTTATGTAAGGTAATTCAAAATATAAAAAAAGTGAACACATGAAAAACTTTATGAATTCAACATATTGTATGCATATACATAAATAGAATTAATTGTCTATATAGTGTAACTTTTTCTCAACACCCTTTGGGCAAAAGTAGTTCCGCCCCGATTATAATACGAAGAATTAACCTATGTAACCTCTCACACTACTGCTTAAACTAAAAATAGCAGGTAGATATATCATATATATATAAGTCATTTATAATATCTATGTAATCACATATAATCATTGTATAATTTATGTATACTGGCTAAGAAAAGTAAACAGTAAATTCAACCCGTTATGGGTGTAAAAGTCTGTTGATATCACATTTTTGCTAGAAATGACGTTAGATGGACCTGTTCTAAACCACTATTTATATTTTGACTCCATTACGAAAAAAATTGAGAAAAATAGCCATGTGTTATAATTTTTAGACACGCTAGCCAGAATTATAAAACACCAAAAATTATGGTGATTACAATAATTTTCAGCGCTAAATTTTTTGAAGCACCATAGATTCTAATGGTCATCAGAATTTTCAGCTAGAATGCTGAAAAATTCGGGTGATCTGTCAAGATTTATGGCAATATTCTAATTATCATCATAATTGCTTAAATTTGCCTAATGAATTTTGAAATTCTAGAACTGGGGGAAAATCCTGCCCGATGTGCTTTCAAAATTCTGACATGGGGCGTTTCTCTCAAAGCTTCTATTATAGGATCAAAAATCAATAGTGGCACAAAAATATTACTTCATTTGTTTAAAAAAAATTGTCTTAATTTGACTAAGAACCGAAGATTTTTGAGATATGTAATCTTAAATAAGTCAAAACATTTGTATGACTGTAAAACTTTTAGAACTTGAGTATCTAAAATCTGTCATAGCACTTGTGTTGTTATTAATACTTCATATTAAGGAAATTGTATAGTTCAAAATCATTATTAATGCTTATAATGGGTTACCAGTTCGATCTCGCTCGAAATAATACCCTATGGCCATCAGCCATCGCCAAATCCAAAGAAAGATCGACATCGCTCAACTAGTACAGAGGGTCACCAGTACAACTTCTTGTTGGGGTCCACCTTACGGTTATCCTCCGTAGACCAATAAGAACTGTCGAATCCCGATGTCGAACACACATGGAACCTACCCTATTCAAGATAAAAGGATTCGCCACAAAGTTCGAGCTGGTTATTCATCGCTCCGCCTATCGCCTACTCCAGTCGGACCGATGAAGGGACTTGGTAGGCGAAGAACTATTAAAATATACATGTCAAACAATGTAACATTCTCCAATGAAACAAGTAAAACAAAGCAACGCGCAACATCTCTTCGCACAACTCTGCATCGCTCCACTCTATGAATATTCGACCTCGCTCGAATCATCTACATTCGACTCCGCTCGAATCATCTAAATTCGATCTCGCTCGAATCATTTATATTCGACCTCGCTCTAATCATTTATATTCGATCTCACTCGAATCATCTAAATTCAACCTCGCTCGAATCATTTATATTCGACCTCGCTCGAATCATCTAAATTCGACCTCGCTCGAATAATTTATATTCGACCTTGCTCGAATCATTTATATTCGATCTCGCTCGAATCGCTTACATCTGATGCCACAATGAAGTCTGAAAGTCCACACAAGTATGCAAAGTAGTGTATCAAAATAGAAACCAAGATGTGCAGAAGTAAAGACTGAGCAATCGTTCATTCACAAACGCGACAACTACATCTTACAAAAGGCTAGAACATGCCCAAAAAAAGAGAAGAAACGAAAACAAACAAGTACATGAAGAAAGCTAAACATAAGGCTGCAATGGCACTCTCACTCGACGTCATCTCCATCGGCGTCCTCGCCGACATCACCATCAGAGAGCCTGTCATCAGCATCGACACCCCCGCCAGCCTCCGGTGACGCGAGATCATAACCACAGTTGACACGAGCCTCACGTTCCTTCACACGAGCACCATCAAAGATGTCCTCATAAAGCTTCCCGCCTCCCACAAACCCTTGTATATGTCCCGCTGGGATTCAGCGTAAACCCACAACTCATGCAAGTGGCGAGGGGCAGAAGTAGAGGCAAACTCAACAATCGCGCCTTCTCAGCTTAAAGAGTCACGACCCGGTCTCCCAAACACGAAGCCTCCTGATCAATCTCACCAATGCGCTCCTCAAGCCTGGCCTCCCTCAATGTGGCCGTCGCCCTTTCAGACTCCTGCTGGGATCTGAGGACACGGATGGTGTCGTCTAGCGCAGCTGCTCTTCCCAAAGCCGACTCTCGAGCACGTTCAACCTGCTCCAGTAAAACCACCTTTCGTTCCAATTCAGCCAGCTTCTGCGCCCATTCCGCACTAAGAGCTTCTACCTTGACAGCGCTCTGATAGAGCTCAACCTGCAATGACTGCACTCTGGCCTGAAGGTCCTCACACTCTGTGGCGACCCCTTTGCCCACTTCAAGCTCCTCATTCTTAGCATGTAGCAGCTCTTCCAACTCACTGCACCTGCGGATAGACCGCATCAAATCCTCATCCCTCATCTCCAACTCTTCCCTAGTAGAGTCGGTACCAACACCCTCTCTAAGCCACTCGCGCAACTCACGACATCTGTCGTGATACCGCCGATACTTCTCAACCATGTTCCGAAAAATCTCGGCTAGCGTCTCGTCCCTACGAGCACTTTCAACCTCCATCATGTAAGTCGGCAAAAAGGGGGTAATGTTCAGAAAAATCAAAGAGTCACAAAGCGAAGACCGTAAAAGAACTTACCCTTAAACCTATTTCCGATATACCACACGACGATTGAGAATCGCTGATCGGCTCAAGAGCTCCGCTCTCAGCAGCTGAACAAAGGATATCAAACTGCGGAACGAGCTCCACCATATCCTGTAATAGATTGATGTAAAGACCCGTAAAATTTCATGTCTAAAATGATGCCCGGGTAGGTTCCCATGTTGTTATAACTGTAGAAATTCTTAAAACGGAACCTTTTTGAGTAAAAAGTACCCCGGGACTTAAAAGATAAAATTTTCCAGAATTGCGTTGTTATGCGATGCACTATGCGATCGTATAACAGGTATGTGGACCGCATAGTGGTCGCATACCTGGACAACCTGCTGTCCAATTTGAGGACAGCTATGCGGCCCAAGATGCGATCGTATTTCGAGAATGTGGGCCGCATAGTTGTCGCATTCTTGCACCCTGATTATTGTGGAGGGAGTTATGCGACGCACTATGCGATCGTATAACATGTATGCAGACCGCATAATGGTCGCATACCAGGTAAGTACGGTTCCCATTATGGACCATTTGAGGGCCAACTATGCGACATGAATGCGGACCGCATAGCAGGAATGCGATCGCATTCCTGACCGCATTTCCTGCTTCGGGGCTCTTTTAATTTCTAATTTTACACCCGACCCCCAGTTTAATAAAACACCCCTCCCTTTCATTTTTAACATTTATCTGGACAAAAATAGAGAGAAGGGAGAGTGGGTTTAGTGAGAGAAAGTCTTCTTCCTCATCAAATTGGTCCATCAGCTGTACTCGGGCCTGGAAGTTATCGAGTAATTGTCATCTTCTTCACTCTAAAAGGTAAGTCCCCACCCCATTTACTTTTAATTCTCAGATTTTAGTTAGAATGAAACACACATAAATTGATTCTTGAAAATAAAAGCCGATACCTCGCATGCATGTGAGTTAAACTCCATAATCTAGTAAAGGGAAATGAGTTTGGGTAATTATTCACAAAAAGGGGGTTAGTAATCTAAGGGGGTCATATAGCATTCGACAAAATGCCTAAATGAGTTCGAGTTATGTTCATGGTTCCTAATTCTAAGGTAAATGTGTCGCATTGTGAATTAGATTGACTGTGCTAGATGGTTCGGTGAATTGTGATAGATATTAAAGGGGAAATTCGACTCGAGGTATGTATGGATAACTTTAATCTTTGTAGAGTCACCTTGTTGGTGTACGAGCATCTGGTATGAGTTTCTTTCTTGAGCGTATGTGAAATGATTGTTCTAATGTATTGAGGCGTAAGATTCTATTCTCTGACCGTTTTAGTTGATCACCATACTACCATGCTACTTGAAATTGTAAAAGGTGTTTCTTTGTGATTACTTTATCATGTGTAAGGTTCGTTAAATGATTTAATATGTTGGTATGAAAGGATGTGCTACTAAATGAAAGAATGATAACGAACTCAAATGTGTGAATGTATCCAAGTACTAAGGGCTGAGTAGCAAGTGATGAAAAGGAGTTGTGGATTGATTTAATTGAAATAAATGACTATGGTAACATCGTATATGACTCATTGTTTGACAAGGATTATTATGGCTTGATTTCATACGGATTGTTGGTTGTAATGAACTTATATTCTTGTTGATGAAAATCTTTGTGATTGAATTAATGGTTGATAAAGGCTATTGTGAACACATGATTGTTTGGTTGTTATGAAATTGTACTCTTGATGATGTGAAGCCTTGTGATTGAATTGTGGGTTGTTATTAATGCCATGAAATGTGATTGTACGGTAGGATCGGGTTCTGCACCGCAACAGGAAGTAATAAGGGTGATATGTGAGAAGTAATAAGGGTGGAATGTCATTGTACGGTGGGATCAGAATGCGCGCCGCAACAGAATGTAATAAGGCTGAGATGTGATTGTCCGGTGGGATCGGGTTGTGCGCCGCAACAGGAAGTAATAAGGGTGGATTGTTGAGAAGGAATAAAGGTTGAATATGATTGTGTTGAAATAAGAATCTATGAGACTCTCAATTGTGTTTATTTCTATATCTCTGTGCAATAACTATTTGGTTTCTCTGACTGTCTCCTATCTGTATTGTTTGATTCTACATGGAGTGAAGTTTGTTTATACATACTAGTACTATTCAATGGTACGAACGTCCGTTTTGCCGGGGGCGCTACATCTTTTATATGGATGTAGGTGGTTCCATAGCAGGTAGCTCAGCCCGCTATCAGTGGTGCCTCCTCTTCATCTTTTCAGCAGTTTTGGTGAGCCCCATTTCCTCTCAGGGCCGTGTGTGGACTATATCATTCTCTTTTGCTTATGTTGTAAAAGGTATAGTCGGGGTCTTGTTGCCGGCAAGTTTATGTAAAACTCCTAGTACTCTTACAAGTTCCGTAGACACTGTGTGGGTTGTATATATATGTATATTTTGGGCGGTAGTTGTACTCACTCGTAATTGTGGATCGCATCGAAAATTATGTATGTAACTTGTATGTTTTTGGATTATCAATTATTGAAAGTTAAAATAGGAAAATGAATTTATGTTGTAAATCGTACTTTGAATCTAAATTGGCTAATTCATGTGAACAATGTATATTATGAACACGGGGTAGTGCGTTGGGTAGGAAAGGCAATCCAGGTCCGCTTGACTGGGTTCATCCGGTTAGGCGCCGGTCTTGTCCCTCAGTTTTGGGGTGTGACAAACTTGGTATCAGAGCCTAAGGTTTTAAAAGTGTCCTAGGATGTCTCGGAGCCGTGTCTAGTAGAGCCTTTCTTATCGGTGTGTTGTCGACCACATCTATAATTAGGGGGCTGCGTGGACATTTAGGAAAGTACCCTTTTATTGCTATTCTATATCGTGTGATGCGGTGGAAGGTGAGGTTGTTTATCTCTAACTCGTGCGATGTTCCAATTTTCAGTAAATGGCGCCCAAGAAGAGAGCTCGACTCGGCCTAGAGGACAATGCCACCCAAAGTGTGGCCATAAATTCCTTATTTGACGGTGCGGGTGAGAATGATTCCCCGACCATGAATCTGCCTGACCCTTCCATTCCAGGCCAAACTCTTCCAATTCCTGCTCCAGCGGAGGGTGCCACAGTCCCTCCCGCTGATGTTCTTGATCCTTCCTAAGTCCCAGCTTCCGGTCCGGGTATTTCTGATGGGGACCTCAGGCGAGCTATTCAGATGTTGACTCAGCTAGTGGCCTCCCAGGCCCAAAGATCACATGTTGCCCCTGCATCCTCTAGCGAGCAAGGGGATTCTTCAGGTTCCAGAGTCAACCAGTTCCTGCGGTTAGCCCCTCCAGAGCTCACAGGACCCGACCTAGAGGCCGATCCTCAGGATTTTATAGATGAAATGTACAAGACTCTCCGGGTGATGAAGGATACAGAGACAGAGGGAGTTGATTAAGCTTCCTATCGGTTGAAGGGAGCGGCCTATTCATGGTTCGAGATGTGGGAGAGTTCCCGTGGAGAGAGAAGCCCTCCGGCGAGGTGGGATGAGTATGTAGATGCTTTTATGGATCATTTCTTGCCTTCCGAGAATAGGGCAGCCCGTATGGAGTTCGTGCGCTTGTCCAAGTATGCTATCCACATGATGCCAACTTGGAGGCAAGAGTTTGTCGGTTTGTTCAGGGCCTTGGTCCCTTGGTTATGAATGAGGCTGGTACAGCTACTTTACACTCAGATATGAACTATGGGAAGATTGTGGGATTCGCCAAGGCTACGAAGGCTCGGAAATTGAAGATAAGAATGGAGAGAGAGAGCGGTAGTAGAGCCCGGTCATCGGGCAACCCTGGGAGTTCAGTTGGAGGTGGGAGATCAGCCCTTGGGAGAGGGTCATCATGTCCATCTCAGTCCTCAGCTAGTGCGCCGCGATCAAGGCACAGTTATCAGCAGGAAGGTCGCTTTGAAAAAGGTTCAGACAGCAAGAGATTCCATTAGTCAGGTCATTCAGGTGGGAGGTTCCAGCAGCAACGGAGGGCCCCATGCCATAAGTGTGGGAGGTTCCATTCTAAGCCTTATTACCTGGATATCCTGGAATGCTATAGATGCGGAGTGAGGGGCCATGTTAAGCGAGATTGTCGTGCACCCAGTCAGAGCACAGGGAGGGGTACTGCTCATCAATCCAGCTCCTCAGCCGCTACGTCTTCAGCACGCCCTCCAGCACCAGCATGGCGCGGTGCAGCTAGGGGTAGAGCACGGGGTCAAAGGGGACCCAGTCGGTTCTATGTGTTGAGTGGTCGCCAGAGTGCTGAGGCTTCTCCAGATGTTGTCACAGGTATTCTGACTGTTCAAACACATGATGTTTATGCTCTTATTGATACCGGATCTTCATTTTCATATGTTACTCCATTTATTGCTTCAAGTTTTGGGATAGAACCCAAACAACTTCATGAGCCGTTCTCAGTGTCGACTCCGATTGGTGATTCTATTACGGCCGCGCGAGTCTATAGAAATTGTGTTGTCATGGTGTGTGGTCGAGATACCACGGCCGAACTGATTGAGCTAGGAATGGTAGATTTTGATGTTATCATGGGGATGGATTGGCTCTACTCGTGCTTTGGTAAACTCGACTGACGAACAAGAATTATGAGGCTCGAGTTTCCTAATGAACCAGTTATTGAATGGAAAGGGAATGATGTTGTGCCGAGGGGTAGGTTTATTTCCTATCTTAAGGCATCCAAGATGATTCGGAAGGGGTGCATCTATCATTTGGTCCGGGTTGCAGACACCACTTCATAGGTGCCTGCTCTCGAGTCCATGCCGGTTGTGAATGAGTTTCTTGAAATGTTTCCGGATGAGCTTCCTGGGATTCCACCAGATAGAGAGATCGATTTCGGGATTGATGTATTTCCAGATACGCAACCAATATCAATTCCACCTTACAGGATGGCACCAACATAATTGAGAGAGTTAAAAGAGAAATTGAAAGATCTATTAGAAAAGGGTTTCATTCGGCCGAGCGCGTCGCCTTGGGGCGCGCCGGTTATTTTTGCTAGAAAGAAATATGGATCGCTTCGGATGTGTATTGATTATCGGCAGCTCAACAAAGTCACCATCAAAAACAAATATCCACTGCCTCGGATAGATGATTTGTTCGATCAATTGCAGGGTGCTAGGTTTTTCTCCAAGAGTGATTTACGGTCCGGGTATCACCAGTGAAAGATCAGGGAGCAGGATATTCCTAAGACTGCCTTTAGGACTCGTTATGGTCACTTTGAATTTCTGGTAATGACTTTTGGGCTAACCAACACCCCAGCAGCTTTTATGGATCTTATGAATCGGGTTTTCAAGTCGTTTCTTGACTCTTTTGTGATAGTCTTCATTGATGATATCCTTGTTTATTCGCGAAGATGGGAATATCATGCTAATCACCTCAGGGAAGTTCTGCAGACTCTTCATCAGCACCAGTTGTATGCAAAGTTTTCAAATTGTGAGTCTCTGCTAGAATCAGTCACCTTTTTGGGCCATGTTGTTTCCAGGGAAGGGATTCGGATTGATCCCCAAAAGATCGCAGCAGTAAAGGATTGGCCTAGATCAATGACCCCGACAGAGATTCGCAGTTTCTTGGGTCTAGCTGGGTATTATCGGAGGTTCGTGGATGGATTTCCTACTCTCACCTCCCCATTGACTAAACTGACGCAGAAAGCGATTAAGTTCCAGTGGTCCGATGCTTGTGAAAAGAGTTTTCAGGAATTGAAATCAAGATTGACTTCGCCACCGGTGTTGACCTTGCCAGAAGGTACAGAGGGATTAGTGGTTTATTGCGATGCTTCGAGGGTTGGTTTGGGGTATGTGTTGATGCAATGTGGTAAGGTTATAGCGTATGCTTCAAGGAAACTCAAGAATCACGAGAAGAATTATTCGACGCATGATTTAGAGCTCGCAGCGGTTGTGTTTGCATTAAAGATCTGGTGGCATTATCTTTATAGGGTCCATGTGGGCGTGTTCACAGACCACAAGACTCTTCAGTATTTATTCAAGCAGAAGGAGTTGAACTTAAGGCAGCGGAGGTGGTTAGAATTGCTCAAAGATTATGATATGAATATTTTGTACCATCTAGGAAAGGCGAATGTGGTAGCCGACGCTCTTAGTCGAAACTCCATGAGTAGCTTGGCACATTTGGAAGCCAGTCAACGGCCTTTGGCTCAGGAGGTTTATCAGTTGGCCAGTCTAGGGGTCTGTCTTTCGACCTCAGATGAGGGGAATGTCGTGGTGCGTAATCGAGCGGAGTCTTCGCTTATAGCGGATGCCAAGGGAAAGCAATTCGGGGATCCGGCTTTGGCACAATTGAGGGAAGCAATTTTGAATCACAAGACTTCAGCATTTTCACTCGACCATGATGACGGTGTCCTGCGGTGTCAAAGGAGGTTATGTGTTCCAGATGTGGATGATCTCCGGGAGAGGGTAATGGTAGAGGCTCATAATTCTAGGTATTTTGTTCACCCAGGTAGGGGTGGGCATATATCGAGTAAAAACGATAATCCAAACCGTTAATTATTTATTGGGTTATCGGTATTGGGTTATTGAGTTAACGGTTCGGTAACAGGTAATTTTTTTTTTATTGGGTTATCGGTTCGGGCTCGGTTTGCAATTCTGTTATTGGGTAAAAACCGATAACCCAATAAGAATTAACTAATTAACTAATTTACCCTTAAGTATATACATACTATACTAGGGTTTCATAATTCATTTTCCTTATTCTTTCTCAATTTTCAGTAAGTCAGTTTCTCAATTTTCGACCGCACCCCTACGGACCAACCTCACCAGTTCTCCGCCTCACTACGGCTCGCGCCCTCACCAGTCACCAGTCACTAGTCAGCCCATCAAGACTCAGGTCGGCGTCACTCGTCAGTCGCATCACGCCCTCAGGTTGGACATGTGTTTCTCTCTTTTGGGACAAATCTAAAATTATAAAACACTTATAATTTTAACAAGTGTTTCTCTTTTTGGAATATTAAGAATCCTAAGCAGTAAACTTCTGTTTATTTGATACATGGGTTAGCCAGTTTCTGATATTATCAATTCATAATTTCTGCTAAATATTCATATAGAATTCGTAACATAACGTGTAGCTTAAAGACTTGATTGTGTAATGTCGTCTTACTATTTTATCCCACTTTTTTCAGAATTTTTTCACTTCTAGTTAAACATACAAATCATATTCCACGTTTTATTATCAATACATTCATATTCCATTCTACCTTTGTAATCCTATATTTATGCATCAAAAAGTTGTCAAAGAAAACGAAAATCTGATCTATTTCTTGACTTCTGTCTCAAGATAATTGAGAACTCGACGGTTTTATATATTGCGAAATTGTTTTAGTTGTTTTATCTTATCGGGTAAACCGATAACCAAACCGATAATGATCGATAACCGATTAACCGATAACCGATAACTAATATCTTATCGGATTGGTTATCGGGTTATGATATCTGTAAACCGATAACTGGTAGGCAAAACTGATAATATTCAAAACTGAACCGAACCGACTGATGCCCACCCCTACACCCAGGTTCTACGAAAATGTATCGCGATCTCAATGAGATTTATTGGTGGAATGGTATGAAGAGAGGTGTGGCAGACTTTGTGGCTAGGTGTCCGAATTGTCAGCAAGTGAAGGCCAAACATTAGAGGCCCGGTGGGTTGACGCAGCTTATGGAAATACCGATGTAGAAATGGGAGATGATCAATATGGACTTTGTGGTAGGGTTACCCCGCACTCAGCGCAAGTTTGACTCAATTTGGGTAATTAGAGGATCGACTCACGAAGTCGGCGCATTTCTTGCCCGTAAAGTCCACCGATACTGCAGAGCAGTGCGCTCAGTTGTATATCAAAGAAATAGTCAGACTCCATGGCACTCCAGTTTCTATTATCTCGGATCGAGGGGCCCAGTTCACAACTAACTTTTGGAGGAAATTTCAGCAAGGTTTGGGTACTCAGGTAAATCTCAGCACAACTTTCCACCCACAGACGAACGGTCAAGCAGAGCGGACTATTCAGACGCTTGAAGATATGTTGCGGGCTTGTGTTTTAGATTTCAAGGGTAGCTNACAATAACAGTTTCCATGCTAGTATTCAAATGTCCCCATTTGAGGCATTGTACGGAAGGAGGTGTAGGTCTCTGATCGGATGGTTCGAGGTTGGTGAGGCGGAATTGTTAGGACCGGATCTTGTGCACCAAGCTATGGAAAAAGTTAGAGTCATTCAGGAGAGGATGAAAACTGCTCAGAGTCGTCAAAAATCCTATGTGGATGTTCGTCGTAGAGATTTGGAGTTCCAAGTACATGATTGGGTATTCTTGAAGGTGTCTCCCATGAAGGGGGTGATGCGGTTTGGGAAGAAAGGGAAATTGATCCCAAGGTATGTCGGGCCATATCGGATTGCTCAAAGGATAGGGCAAGTAGCGTATAGGCTGGAATTGCCCCCTGAAATGTCATTAGTGCATCCAATGTTTCATGCGTCCATGCTAACGAAGGTAATTGGAGATCCAGCTGCCATCATGCCAGTTGAGACCATTGAAATTAATGAGGAATTGTCATATGAAGAGGTTCCGGTTGATATTCTTGATAGGCAAGTTCGTAGGTTGAGAAACAAATAGATTGCTTCTATTAAAGTGTTATGGTGAAGTCAACAAGTCGAGGAAGCCACGTGGGAAGCGGAAAATGAAATGA